>SNQJ01S0147005.1:7487-26020 GCA_010110895.2 Picea sitchensis | reverse complement strand
CAGTTTGATTTCAGCAACATAGATTAGATTAGTTCTACTTCAGTCCTGCATATACAGTGCGTGTGCTTCGTCAGTCTACGTACCCCGGGTTGACAATTAAATAGTTGGGCAAGTACTATAACGACATATATTTCGCCTAACATATGTGTTCCCCATTACTCTTGGTCTAGCTTTGGAGGGGTTATCTCCGCTACCTTTCTGCATGCGACCTTGTGTTTATCCCCTGTGTTAGAGGGGTGTACTGGATAAATTTCGATGTTACTGGACTTTCAAGGACTCCCTAGCACATAATCTTATGTTTTTTTTTGTATCCTTGAAGATTTTTCTCTCCAATCCTAAATCAAGGCTCTAGCCTAAACTGCATTGATGGACCCTACAAACACAAAGTCTAATAAATTTTAATTAATCGTTAATTTTAGTGGTTGTATTAAGTCAAAAGGAACAGAAAGCGAAACCAATGGTGTTTTTTAAGAGACGAAAGAAGAGCAAAAGATGAAACTGGAAACAAGACTACTTCTTCTTCACAAATAAATATTTGCCAAATGAAACTCTTTCACCAAATGTTTCGTAACTACTTTTCTCAGATATTTGAAAAGAAAAACTTAAAACAAGATTTCACTCAATTACAAGCTACTTACTATCCTAAGAATTCAAGTAAAGAACTTAAGACAAATTTCTTTTTCCTTGGCAAATGAAGCAACTAACCTAAACTACTTTACCAAACAAAGAAATGAAAGATATGTTTTTACTGTTTTTATGCTTCAAAGCAATAAATTTGAAAATGAATTCTTTTATTTTATTCTAAAGAAAAAAAGGGGAAAACGACGACAAGTCAAGACCAAGAAATGACTTCTAGCCAAATCACAGATCGCAAGGAGTCACTGTTAATACCAAACAGGAAGATCAAAGCAGACTCACAAACTTGTATAAAAACCCTATTAAAGAAAACACAAAAAATCTTTGGTCTGAAGTCAGACCTAGGCTACAGACTGCTATAACAGAGACTAGGACTAGATCAAGAAAACCCCTGAGAAGTGTGAGTCCTGACAGGGAAGAGGGTGACTGCCTCTCTCTTTTTTTTTTAAATATTCTCAACAGACACACTACTGACACTTCAACAACCAACATATGTATGTGGGCTTTCCAAGGGTAGGGTGCATATGCACACATGCAGGCCTACGAAAAGATGTGTACACCTCTGTAACTCCTCAGAAAAATGAAAACCAACAGTCCATCATAGTCATGGAGTACTGGTATGGAAGACCAGAATCCATTAAAAACATAAAAGATTTACAAAAACTTTGAAAAGAGTAAATAAACTGATTCAAAGCACCCAAAAAGAAATATCCCCAAAGACCCTAGAGGCTTCCTCAGTATGGTCACCAATTCTGCTATAGTGGGAAAACCCCTCTACAGGCTACACCAGGGTTCTAAAATGTAGGCAGAGCTAACCGTCTAAAGTATCCTACCTTTTATAAAATATCTCGATGTTACCCTACAATCATACATAAAAGACAAAGTATAGGGATCTGGTAGGCATACCTTAAACTCCATGCCCGATGTCGATCCCTTTGCACTTAGTTGTTTCCTGACTGCAAGTCTCCTCCCAGGGTTTACCTGCATTCACCAAAATACAAACAAGAAACTACAAGCATGCATTATATATATGGATTAGTGGGTTAGACATCGTAAACAAGAAATGTAAACAAATCATAGAAATTTAAGACGTCATTTGGCGGGATGGAAAAAGTACTTCTTTATATTAATCTCACAAAAGTCACTTACAATATGAGACCAACACCGCTCCTTGAACTCGGTCCCGAGATCCTCTTCACAATGCACCAACTGATTCCATGTCTCCTTCTCCTCTTTAGTTCTCTCTAGGGAAATGGCAAGGGCTTGCGATGGAGGAAAAGGGAATTCTGGCTCAAACTCACAATGTAGTTGCCAAATATTGGGACAAAGGGGGAATACAGAAATGAGAAGAGTTTCTATGCTCTCGTTCTTCTCTTTGAAATGGGACCCCAACACCTTATTTTATAGACCAAAGGAGATAGTAACGGTTGGGGTGACTGGCTATGGGCGGTCAAACGGTAAGTAACGGCCCGAAAACCTGTATCTCTTTGCAATTTTCATTTTTCGCAATTTTCTATGAGTGTACGTGGGTTGTAGTGTTGCAGCAAGCGTGTGTACGTGGGTTGTAGTGGTGCATGGTGCGTACACCTTCAACACAATGGTTTTTAGAAGATATTGTTCAGTGATGGCTTGGAAAAGATAGTAAGTTAGATGGCCTAATGCCAGGTATGCATGTCCGGTGAAATTTAGGGTTATAACAAGGGGAATCTTTACAAATATGTTTCTAAGTTCAGTCTCTATATTATGCCTTAGAGGTACCTCATATTTCTTCCCAAGTAAAATTTCTAGATAAGGAGGAGGATTAGTTTTCTAAGGTATTTCTGATGGATGAGGAATGTGAGGAGGAATTTCCTATTGTACATGGGTGTCTCTTTCTTCATCTGATTGATTATGCATTTGTTCTTCTTCTTCAACTACTTTGTTATCTACTTGTTCTTCTTCTTTAATAACCACAATAGGATTTGGTTTATTCAAAAACCTCCTTGATCTTAATTGAATTCCATTAAATGAAGTAGGAGTTATCACATAAATGGGGAAGATTTTTACTTCAATATTTGTACAGGTTGTGTAAGTCTATTGTTTGGATTAGGAATGGGTTATGAAGTAATAGGGGTAGGCCGAGGAGGGCTTGGGATGGGTGCAGCTTTAATTTGTTGCTACAGATTTGGGTTCATAGGAAATGTAATTTGTTGTTGTTGCATATTTGGGTTCATAGGAAATGTAAGTTGTTGTTGTAGTTGTGGAGGTGGAGGGAGAGCATGTGGATTAAATCCTGGTAGCAACTGAGAGATATTGGAAGGGTATTATGGGTAATTGAGAAAGGTTTATGGATAAAAGGTAACATTCCCATATGCAGGCCCCCTCCATCCTTATTTCCAAGGCAAGATTTGTGGTTGTTGAGCTGACCATTGAGGGTAATTGTTGGCCCTTGACCAATTTTTGAGGATCCTTGGTCATGTTTGACCTATTTCTGGGACTTCGACATGCTTTCGAAGGCGAAACACAAGACAAAGTGGATATCGCGAGATCTTGTCCCCTTTCTAAGGATTTTGTTTTTGGGCTTATGTAACAGGTATGGGATGTTGGCCCATGGGTTTACGCATGTTTAGGCCCCTTTTGTAATGTATAAATAAGTATATTGGCGATGTAAGTAGGCAGTGCTAAGTTCTAGAGTTCGATCTATGTGATTGAAGAGTTACAATTTGTGTTGAGTGAAAATGATTGTAAGAGGCTTGGTACGTATTGTATGTTGAGACTTACAGAGGTAAGTGCAAGTCATCTGTAGTGCTTTGTGCACAGACTGTGGAAGGATTTTTGTTGTAACTCAAGGAAGGAGGATCTAGCGAGGTGCATAGATATCATGTCCTCTGCAGAGTAGGTTTGGAGGCTTTGTGCATGTAAGACGATTGAAAGAAGATAATAAAGAAGACAAAGAGTTAGTGGACATATCCCTAAGGTGGGGTTGAACCACGTATATCCAGTGTTGTGAATTCTTTGTGATTTATGATTGTTCTTTTGTTTATGTGATTCAATTCTTAGTGTGATGTTAGATGATAGATAAATCTGATATGGTAACTTAGTGCTGAATAATGTGAATGAATGCTAGATCTAATCTATGTTAGTATGCTTAGTTCTTGAATCTATTGAATCTATGTGAATACTGTGTCAATCTGTCATTAGGGTTTATCAACATTGTAAACTAAGACTAGATATTGATGAATCATAATTTCTAAGTTCTCTATTAGGGTATTATAATCACATATATTTTTCCCAACTAAGGTTGTAGACACTGGAGTCCTGCAACCACCCATGTCTCTACCTCGGGTGAGACTTCATCTTCTTTGCAAGTGTTTCCAAAAGGGCTAGTAGTAAGGGTTTTGTTGGTGCATTGTTGTAGCGTTGAACCCCAGTTCTTCCCCTATGCCAACAAATGGTTCCATTGTCTGGACTGAAACTATGATTGTTGGGAATTGAGAAAGAAGAATCTCTGTGCAAAGATCTGATCGAGACTGTGATTGCTAGGAACTAAGGAAAAAGGAGCTTTGTGCGAATATGTGAGATAAAACTATGAAAGCTTCGTGCGTAGATCTAGTGCCCTAGTGCACAGTATTCTACTTAATCTGTAAACCTATGTGCTAATAAGAGAAGTCAGATCCAAATAAAAGAGGTAAGATCTCGAAGCTTTGTGCTCTAGTAAAGGTAAGGATATTGAAATTTTTTAGATCTGGAAGATTTAAAGGTAAGAATGTTGAAAATTTTTAGACCTGGAAGCTTTGTGCTCTGCTGAAAGTAAGATTAGTGGAATTTTTTGTTTCAAAAAGTATGGATCTAGGTATGTTTGACAAATTTTGTCCTAGTAGGGAACAACTAGAAGAAAGAAGATTTGATATAAGTAGATCTGATAAGAATAGTGAAAGATATGTTATACCTATGCATAGAAAGAATGTTTGGACTAACCAATGGATGTAGGACCCTAGAAACAATTGGTTACGAGTTGGCTACCATGATCCTAGTGCATAGTACAAGAAAGTCTATGAATCATTTAAAAGAAAATGAGGATTAACCATTTTTTATAGTTTCAGAAGATCGAGACATCTGTCTAAGGAATTCCCTAGTAGAAGAACTAGTTGTCTTTGTTATAAAGATATGGACCATGAAGTTTTAGATTTCCCTAGAATGATTTATAAAATTGAAAGAATGAATATGAGACAAGAATATCATGAGAAAGGTCAAGACACTAAGACCATGGAAAAACCTGAGAAAGAATCAGAGATTGTATTGTTGCAAATAAAATGAACACTGAATGACCACCGAAATATCAACTTATCAGAGATCTTAAAAGAAAAAGAATGCATAGAAGCAAGAATAGGAGACTTCGACACAGACTATGTTCTGGATGAAGAAACACAAGTGAATATCATGATAGAAAGAACTTGGGAAACTTTAGGAAAGCCTGTTACGATTCCTTCATTGGGAGGAATAGGATTGTTTAGAGGAAAGTTGATAACCCTATGTGGAAGGATCACCCAAGTATCTATGATTTCTCTTGGAACTTTGACAGAAGAAGATTTTGAGGTTGTTAAATTTATTGAGAACAATGCTCCATTTACTATGTTATTAGGAAAAACCTGGATCGAGAAATATCAGACCAGAAGAAAAGAAGAGGAGGTCCGAGAACAAAAAAAGAAGGAATTAAAAGATTTCATGATTAGGAGGATCGCACACTTGGTTGAAGAACAAGAAAATATATTGAAGATATTTAAAACCAGGAACTTGGATGAAAAATTTGGAAGAACACAAGAAGAATTATAGAAGACTGAAGAACCTACCCTAGATAGAGAAGAAGTATTGCCCCTGAATTCTAGGAAAGAATCTCAACAGTGCGAAGTTACTATGCCAAGAGGAGATAAGAATCAGAATGGAAAGAAGAATACCGAGATGAAGCTCAGTGGAAAGAAGGCTAGAAAACTAAGTAAGAAGAGATCAAATATCGAGAAGTTATAGAAGTTTCCAGAGGAAACTTCGCAGAAGGAAAATTTGCAAAACTAGGACTTCTTCGGGATATCACAATAGCGCCACATGGCACTTCGCCATGGAGAAGCAATATATCCATTGGAAAGAGTATAACTGTTAGAATGACACCCCGAATGGTTAGAAAGAAATTCATGGTTATAAATCTCGCCATCAGACTATTGGGACTGTGCCATAACAGACATAACTGAATTAATGAAGGCTTCTTGCCTGTTGGAGAGATCCATTGCCTAGTTATCTACTTATTCCATTGAGCCTTGCACCGAGAACACTTTTTCCAACCATGATTATCTAAGCCCACATATTAGTTGATTTCTCACAGTGATCATTAATATATCACCATCCATCCCATTGCATTGAGTATTTACTCTTCAAACCTGAGATATTCAACCACGAGCATGTATGTCCGAAGAACTTAGTGCAGTCGAAGAGTCTGTGAAGGAGGTACTCATCGACCTTGTGAATGAAAGAGTAATGTCTGAAAGGGTAATTTTTGTGGGTGTACAAGTGTCGTCGATGAGAGGAGTACAAGCCTCTCCATCGAATGCTCACAGATCTGAGCTATCCTGAGTCGTTATAGAAAAGAGAACCAATCATAGAGATAACCTAACAAAGGTGAAGCTAATCCTGACCATCTTACCTGACTACATCCCACCTCTGGCCAATGCGGTGAGTCATGATAGTGTGCCAAGAGATTTTGATTACACCATGGTTACTACGTACCTACCGAAGGGGATACGCACAGTTAGAGCATAGCAGGACAAGATCGCAATGTTGAAGTTCAGTGAATTCAACCTAGCATACCGATAGAAGAATAGTATGCTCACCCCGTATAAATACTTGACTAGGACAAAGGGAAAGAACTCGAAAATAATCCCCTAGTCATGGACGATGAACCTCACGCAGTCCACCCTTTTAAATGTAATGAATATCCAACATTTTGGAAGGCACCAGGAGGTTAATGCCTATGTTAAGCTCCTTCTCTCATGCTACCATGGCAGCTAATTATGGCTAGACCAATGTACCACAGCCAATCTAATGTTGATCCATAGGATCACCGGATTGAGCATGCAAGGACCCGACCCATAGGAATTCTACCTAGGAAAATCTACAGATCGCGCCTTAGCACAGAAGATCAAGGATACCTATGGAAATGTTGAGAAGGGGATGCGAGGCTACAAGGTATATTCCATCCAGAATGGCACAGTGCGCCTAGCATGCCAATTAATTGAAGGAAATCTTGTGAGAAAGAATAGACCCATGTAGGTAATAGAGTTTGTCATTTACCTCGTAGGGAAATGCATGGAAGGCCTATAGATGAATTGGGCGAAGTACCTAGTTAATTAGTTGGAATTAGAATACCATGAAGCATGGGATCATGGCTATGAGTTACACTTTACTTGGCTCCTGATCCTTATCGCATTTATTGCTTGGGAAATGTTGGAAGGTGTGACCTTCCCATAAATTGACCGTTTGAACCACTTGCTTTGAAGTTCACCTCTCTATGGTACTCGAGTGATATGAGAAAACATTGGAAGTCAAATGTAGTATTTCACACACATTATCTCCAACTTTAAAGGGTTATCAAAGTTGAATCTCTCATGACGCCAAAAACCCTACAACTGTTCCGACCCCTCATGAATTTCTACACAGATAGGCACTTCATCTATATCACTATGCGATCAGATGAGCACAAGGAGGAGCTTCAGTCGCATTGCAAGCTCATAGAAGAGGACCTCAAGGAGATAACTAAGGAATGGTCAGCAGACCTCCTTATCCCCACTAATCCTACAGAGATGTCTGACCCTGAACTTGACAACTTGGAGTTTGCACACAAAGAACATGACACACCTAGAACCAATAGAAGGAAGAAGATCAAAGAAGTCGAATACTTAAGAAATGCATCAGAAAAGACTACTTCAGTATCACCTGGCCGAGGGGGTGATGACAAAGTAGAAGAGATAAATGGCAAAGAAGATGAGGAGAAGAAAGGTGAAGTAACACCACCTAGAGATGAGGATGATCCCTTGAATAAGAGGAAGGTTTCTCCCCCGAAACCCTCTTCCTGGAAGAAATCCAAAGCCGCCTTGACTAAGATGCATACTGTGCTCACTATCGATGACTTTGAATCATCGCAACTGTAAACGATGCCTCATAGGAAATCTTGCAGAAAAAAGAAGCCAAGTAGGAGGAGATGTATGAAAAAATCAAGTTTGAACTCTAAGGGGTACAACATGCCCTTCAGTCCAGTCGTGCAGCGTCTACTGCACCCCTTCCATCGAAAGAACCAGAGTTGGGAGATGAGGAAGCCCAACTTTGCAGACTAACTGATGCGACCGAAGCATGCCTTCGTCATGCACAGGAAGAAACAGAACAAGCCACCTAGGCCTTGAAGAAAGTGAAATAAGTAGTCATATAACAACGTTGAGTTGTGGAGTAGGAAAAGGTTTCTCACTAGACAAAGTTTGAGGAGGAGAAAGAACAAATTCAGCAAGAAAAAGAACAGTTGCTCGCAGAGAAATTCAAAGTGAAAGAAGCAGTCAATAGAGAACTTCTCTCTGTGAGAGGCTTAGATCCAAAGGTAGGAGACCAAGTCAAGAATCAAGTAGAGCATCTTGCAGAAGCTATCCAATAGCTACAACAAAGAATAGCAAACTTAGAGCTACGAATAGTGCCCGACACTCTGCAGGATGTGAGGGATCAAAGAGAAGCAACTGCTTGAAGCATAGTTGAGAGAATAAAGGCCCTTACCATGGAATGTAAACAACTAAGTTATCGAAGTGCCCAGAATTATGAGAGACTCACTGAGAATCCATAAATGAAGGCACTAGAGTCACAACTCCAAGAGGTGAAGCAGCAAGCATAAACAATACAGGCAAAGTTCAAGCCCCTGTCAGTTGTTGAAAACATGAATTGATCCCAATAACACCGCATTGCTCAACAGCAGGTCCACACCATTCAGATCAAAGTCATGGAAGTGACTCAGAGGCTCCAACCTCTACAGGACAAGGCTTGCCAACTATTCACAAAGATCTAAGGACGACGAGAAGAACTGGAGCAAGTCGTCACTGCAATTGAACAACGCTTAGAGGGACCTGTCAACGAAGATGTTATCCAAGAGTTCATTGAGTAGTAGGCCATGGCACAAAAACAGGTTGAAGTAACTCAATCCAAGCTCAAGGCTTTTGAGAAAGAATTACCCAAAGTAGAGTGACTCGAGATGAGTCACAGGTGAGTGTTGGGGGCCTGTTGGCCCTTGACCAAGTTTTGAGAATCCTTGGTCATGTTTGACCTATTTTTAGGACTTCTAAAGGTTGTTGAAGGTAGATCGAAATACAAAGTGGAGATCACGGGATCTCGGCCCCTTTCTAAGGATTTTTGGGTTTTGGGGCTTACGTAACGGGTATGGGATGTCATCCCATGGGTTTACCCATGTTTAGGCCCCTTTTGTAATGTATAAATAAGTATATTGGCAATGTAAATAGGTGGTGTTAAGTGCTAGAGTTTAATCTATGTGATTGAAGAGTTGCAAGTTGTGCTAAGTGCAAATGACTGTAAGAGGCTTGGTGCGTATTGTATGTTGAGATTTGCAGAGCTAAGTGCAAGTTGTCTGTAGTGCTTTGTGCACATATTGTGGAAGTATTTGTGTTGTAACTTAAGGAAGGAGGATCTAGTGAGGTGCATAGATATCCTATCCTCCGTGGAGTAGGTTTGGAGGCTTTTTACATGTAAGAAGATTGAAATAAGCTAATAAAGAAGATGAAGAGTTGGTGGACCTAGCCCCAGGGTGGGGGTGAACCACGTATATCCTGTGTTGTGAATGCTTTGTTCTTTATGATTGTTATTTTGTTTATGTGATTCAATGCTTAGTGCGATGTTAGATGATAGATGAATATGATATGGTATATTAGTGTTGAATAATGTGAATGAATGCTAGATCTGATCTATGTTAGTATGCTTAGTGCTTGAATCTATTGAATCTATGTGAATACTCTGTCAATCTATTATTAGGGTTTAGTTGCGTTGTGAACTAACACTGAATATTGACAAATCATAATTGATAAGTGCTTTGTTAAGGTATTACAATCACAGATATGTGTCCCAGCTAAGGTTGTAGACACGATATTCCTTCAACCACCCCTGCCTCTACCTTGGGTGAGACTTCATCTTCTTCGCAGGTATTACCGAAATGGCCAGTAGTTAGGGTTTTTTTGGTGTGTTGTTGTAGCGTTGAACCCTGGGTCTACCCCTATGCCAACAGTAATGCATTGGAGGTACCCATTTTTTTTTTGAATATTGTGTGGTAGGATCTACAAACATATTAGGATTTTGTTGCCTCCATACCCTCTTATGGGAATATGATGTTTCTTGAGATTATCCATTAAGGATGGCTTATAGTCCAGCTAAGGAAGGACACTCTTCAGTAGGGTGATAATTTATACATAGTCCACAAAATCCAATGACATTAATGTGACATTCCTTTTCAGGATGCCTTTTCCTACACCAAGGAAAAAAAATTGCCAAAGTGGCATTTTCTTCTTCTTGTTTTCTTTTGATTTTAATTTTATCAAGTTGGGTGTTGATGGTGTTGAGGATGTTTGTTTTGAGTTTTTATATAAGATTCCCCAATTCTATCCTAGTAACACCTCCTGGTGTCGGTTTAGTAATTTTTTTTATAGGATCCCTTACACTTTTTCTTGTTTTGGCTTGGCTGCAAGAATACCTTTTACAATACTCTGCAATGTATGCAAACAGATTCTGATACACATCTCTAGAACTCATGAGGTTTAGTACCTTAATACAATTATCCCTTATACCTTTTAGGAATATGGTCCTAACTGTGTTTATTTCTAAGGCAAATTGTTTTTTTTCTTTTGATAGTTATATAGGAACCTTTCTAGGTAATCTTCCAAACTTTCCTCCTTAGACTGTTGCATTTTAAATGTGCCATTCCTAGAATCCCTATGTCTACAGTAGTCTTGATATTTCTGGAGGAAAGTCTCCTTCATTCCATCCCAAGATAAGATAATGTTTTCTCCTAGGCTGATAAACCATCTTAATGCTGAGTCTTTAAGTGTGGTTGGAAAGAGTTTTAGTTTTTGTGCATTATTAGTGTAATTATAAATCCTACATAGTATATGAAATTGAAACAAAAATGAATCAATATACTTTTTTGACATACCATGGAAGTGAGGTAGTGATGACAGTGGAATATTCTTCATAGAAACATCTTTGGTAATGTCTAATATTGGGACTCCAAATTTCTTTGTCTCATTTTTTGCATTTCCCTCTTCATCACCATATCTCCAAATAGCACGTTGTAGGGTGCTGGTGATGTCTCCCCACTAAGTAATGGTTCAACTACTAGGTTGTTTGGTATATGCAACTGTTCCAATACCTTGTGTGTTGTTCCAATGGTAGATGCAACTTCTTCTACCACTACCTTTGTCTCTTTTCCAGGCCTTCCTTCTGATTGGGTCGCTAGTGCTTCCCTTATTTCTTGTTGTACTATGTTTTCAATATGAACAATAGCTTCTGATTTGGTGCCTTTGGTTGTTGTTTCAATTGTTTCCTTTGAATTTTCTCCTCTGAGAATGTTTCTTGCACAAAAATTAGTTGAATAGTGTGTGGGAGGGGGGGGGTTCTTGTTATTTGGTTTTCTAATTTTTTTGAAATTTTCAAGGCAATAAATCTACCTTTACTATCCCTATGTCTACTCATAAAAGAAGAAACTCTAATACTAATAAAACACAAACTTTTAACTACCGAAGGTAAGAGGACAACCTGACTTTGGAGCAACCCCACCAAAGTGGATGCGCAAGTTCTTACCTCTCGTCTTATCCTCTTCTCCCCTCCCTTAGACTGTCCTTAAATCCAATCCAAACTCATCAAACCAATCAAACTCAAATTGATACCTATTATCATTTACATCTTCTTGACAACAACACCAAAATGTTGGTGTAAATATGTGTTTGTTATATTGCACTCATTTATATATCAATCTGGGATTTGTAATCAGTAGAGTTGTTACACTATATGTGCCAAAAATAGATAACATATCTATGTCTGTTGTATATAGCTCAATCAATAAATAATCAATAAAAAAATACTTTATTTTTGGAACATCTGAACATTATTCTTCACACAACTTCAAACTAGAAGATAAAGGTCATAGTAAAAATCTCAAGAAAACACTTTGTTGAAAAAGGTTCTTGCTCATATAGAATTTTTTTTGATTATAGGCTCATGAAATAAAAATATGAACTGAGACTTTGTTTCCTGTAGCAATTGAATTCACATAACAATTGACAATTCACTCTATTTTCTCTTGGAAAGAAATCAATCATGACCTAATCAATTCCAATCAAAACTTCCTTCCTCAATATAGGAGACAGTCAATATGATTGAGAGACTTCATTACTGATGCATGAAGGGAAAGAGATGAATTCTAATTATTCCTATACCTACTAAAGACAACACAATTACTAAGACTTTCAAATTCATAAAAATAGCAATTGCTTATCTAACAATCCCAAACATCTACCCAACTTCTGTTGGCTAAATATCACCCTACGGAAACATAAATAAAATCATCTACTATGGTTAATATATATATGTTCATTCACACTGATTCCTGCAATATTTATAGAGACATGGAATCAAGTTAAAAATGAAATCGATCCATATCTATGATCGATTTATGAAAATCACTCTCACTAAATTAAAATCCTTCACAATAATGTTTGAATAATAATAGAGATTATTGTTAATTTAAAAATGAAGAGGTGTGATGGTCCAAACAAAGGGACACAGTGCTTCATAGCTCATACCAGTTGGAAGATTATATAAATGAGAAAGAATGTTGAGACGAAAGTGTCTTTGTAGTCCAGATCAGAAGATCAAAACAGAAGCATAGTCCAAGAAGAAGAACTAATGATTCTAATGAAGTGAGGGTGGAAGGGAGGAGCATAGAAGGATTCATATCCTTTACTAAGTGTAATTTAAGCGAGTTGGTGCTTCTTGGGGTTGGTGCCCTAAAGAAAAGGGAGTTGATTCTTCCTGGGGTTGGTGCCCTAAATACAATGGAGTTGGTGCTTCTTAGGGTTGGTGCTCTAAAGACAAGGGAGTTGGTGCTTCCTGGGGTTGGTTCCCTAAAGACAAGGGAGTTGGTGTCTCCTAGGGTTGGTGCCTTGAAGAAGGGGATTTGTGTCTCCTAGAGTTGGTGCTCTAAAAAAGGATTGGTGTCCTTCACTATTCTTCATAAAATCCTTGGAATTCCTATTCATTATATTTATATAATTGATTTTACAAACAATTATATTGTTGATCTATTGTGGTAATTAAAAAAATATAAAAGTAACTACTATTTTTTGAAAAAAAGGGTAATATTGATTCACCCCCCCTCTCATTATTCCAACAGAAGGGATGCACCCTCGTGGAGAGTTTCACTCCTCAAGATGTGTGTTATTGAATCACATCATGTAGGGAGGGTAACTATTTTCTTGTGAAGGAGCCTCCATTATCAAGTGAGACAGGCTTCCTATGAGGGAGGACCTACAACTAGGAATAACCTCCATCCCTTTCTCAAACATAGGGTCACATTAATTGGTAGTATTCCTATCATTTAAGATGGACCAATAATATTACTAAATTTATTATCTTCATATTAAATGGATATTACTTTTTCAAGCTCCTATTACATCCCAAGTATGAAGAGCTTTGATTTCCCTTTCAAATTAAGAGTTGAGAACTGATTCTTTACCTTCTATATATAGCCTTGTCTCTTTTTCCTTTTTTTCCTTCTGTTTTATTGTATATATAAATAAAACATTCACTGAAAATTACATTTCTACCTTCTCTTCCTTCCCTTTGGATCCTAAATCCCCTCTTTCTTGAAGTTTTATTTCTCCTATTGATTGTAATCTACCATTTTTTTTCTTTTCCATTCCAATCTTCCTATAGGTCATACAAAATTTTTCACCAAATTCCTTTGGACATGGAATCTAACACATGAAAAAGAATTTTCCAAATAGGCCAATAGTAGGCTATAATTGATGTTTCCCATGTTTAATTCAAAAATCTCTAGAATTCCTTTTCTCAAGTCAATTTCTACCAAACATTTTTCTACAATTTTTATAGTTTTCTATAGATTTTTCCCTTATAGATTAATGAAAACTCCAAGGATATTTCTAGTTGTTTCCAAAAGTACTATATTCCATAGTTTAAGAGTCATCCCATGTAATTTTATCCAAATTTGTTGGCATGTCTTATTTTCCTACATCAAGTTAAAAAATGAAGATCATATCCTTAGAACCATAAGTGTAAAACCTTGATTATTTATCTTTTTCTCAACCCTAACCCTGTGATTTCATATCCAAGAATCACACCCCACTTGTTAACCTTTAATTAGTCCATTCAAGACAAGGTTGCTAAATCTTAATCCCCTAATCAGGATGATACCTCCAATTGGTTCTCCACCTCCTACCTTTTCATATAAATAGAGTATGTTTATTTGTGCATCTATTGCAACCTACAACCATTATACATTTGATATGGAGATGTGACATACCCATCCATACACAGGATAGGAATGATACCAAATTTTAACATACCCAAACACCCACAGGTTGAACACACTAATCCAAAAACTCACTTTTGAACTGATATCGAATTCTAATAACATTTAATCCTAAATCAAGCATGAGAAACCCACATGCATTAATCAATATCCATGCTACAACATAAAATAAATAAATAATGTCCCATGCACAACAAATAACTAGCAGGAAGGCACATTATAAATACATATCTCAAAGATAATTAAATACACATCAGAATATACATTATACATAAACCACATGATAGAGAGCACTTATATTTTCAAGTAAATATTCACCAGCTGGATGCATACCAAGGACGTTCTTTCCAACCATCAAAACTATTGTTCATTTACTCTCAACATAATTTCACCTCCAAGTTAGGGCTATGAATCTTCAAGGATGGGTCCTAGGCCAAATTTGAAGCACACAATAGTTGGCTAACTAGCTCTCAGGTTTCCCAACCACACAACAAATCTGAATTTCCATCTCTCTTTCCCCCTCAGTTTTTACAACCCAAAGAAATGAATACCTTTCTCTTCCATTCAGTCCCTGAGGTAGTTCCATTTATCTTCGAGGCTCTAGTGTTACTGGTCAAGAAATATAACTGCTAGAAACTCTAAGGATTCTTAGCTGTGGATAGTTCTTTCTGAACTTCCATCAATCTCATGCACTCATGCATCCATTCTTTCTTATAATGATCAATAATTTATTATATCCATCTAGCAATGGATCTCCTCTTCCAACCATTCATTTCCATGCTCATACAAAGAGCACACAAACTCAACAAGAGTGAGGAGGGTGTAACAGTGAATGAATAAGAACAAGTGAACTCTCGAACCACAAGAGAATGAGTGAAGAAGAAGAAGAAGAAGAAGAAGAGCCCCCAAAATAGCCCACAAGGGATGTTTATATAATTACATGAAAATCAAGAACCACGTGGCCTCCCCCAAGAAGCTTATGTAACCCATTTTCTCCATAAAATCAATTATGGGTAAATAAAAATATAATAAAAAGAATTATCCCCTTAAGCCCCCTCTCTCATGGAATCATAGCCCCCTATCTCTTTTGTCCTTTTTCGTCTTGCAGCCAATGGTGTATTTTATTAATGTATATATATGTATTACATTTCCTAGGCACTTTGGCCCCTTTTCAACTTTACCGGCTCACCATCCTAAGTTATAATTACATAATAAATTCTAGTTCATAAGGTTTAAAACTGAGACTTTACATCCCCCTCCACTTATTCTGGCACTGTCCTCAATGAAAAACACCATACCATTGTTATTAACATTACAAATCTAGGTTCCTTGGCCTTAATACACACATGAAATCCATCCAACTCTTATTGATCTGGATTTTATGAGCAGAACGAAATGACTACAGATTATTACCAGATGCTTAACACAGAATAACAGAGATACAATAAAACTATGTTTTTATTCAATAAGGAAATAAGATGAAAGTGTAAAATGCAGCAGAAAACTAGCTTGCTGGAATGGTGGTGGCTTATCTCTGAGAAGAGATGTGATGATTGTGCTCATTCGCAAGAAGATGATTACAATGAGGCTCTCAAGGCCTTTTTACAATAAATAGGAGTTTAAAAAACCCTAAACATCCAAAAACCTAACCCTAGGAGATGAAGTGCCAAAATTCATGTGGGCCCCGTTTGGGTAAGTCAGTACATCAACTTCTCGGGGTTGTAAATTTTTCATAAAATATCCATTTTAGGCATATGATATCCCATTGGAAACAGGGATGATTTAAGGATGGAAATTTATTTTAAAATGTAGAAACCTTGGCGAATATTACTAATCCTTCATATGTCAACTATAAATTTTTGGCGATATTTTTGTAAAAATATTCAAATTTATGAGTATTTTACATAGTTTTTATAAAAATTTTGCGATTTTTAAGGTAAAATAATTTTATCCTATAGAATTTGGGTGAAACAGTTTTAAAATAGCGAATCACGTTTTTGCAAAAACCATGGAAAATTAACCCATGAGTGAAATTTAGCCCCTAAAATCATCCTTAAGATCTATCTGAGGACTACAACAGTTGCTCAAAATAACTTCGGAAGTTCAGGACTCGAAAAAACTATTAAAAATAGTAAATTATCAAAATTGCTAGAAAGATGCTTTGAGCCAACTAGAAAAGGTGGGTGGCCACCGATATCCACCTGGATCAATCCTCCATCCTTAGGAATCAATGGTCTCCTTGTGTTGAGTTCCCCCATCATATGAGGAAATTTTTGTTGAATTTGGCCCCGGGTGAGCCACTTGCCTTGGTGCAGGAGCTGCCCTACTTTGACGACTCGATAAAGTTGGATCCTTTGTTGTCGAGTGCCCTCGATCTGTGTGTCCACAATATGATCACAGGATTCCTATTGTATGTAGTTGGGGTTGAGCTATGTTGGTGTCAGTTGTTATGATACGTCTGAGGTGTCCAATAATGGTGGGAAATAAGGCTGAAGGAGGCCCACGTTGAACACTGGGTGCAGGCCAAGGAAATGAGCAATGTTTGGTGCAAAATAATTATCCCCCACAACCTTGGTGGTGGTGTACGACCCATAATGGAGTGGGAGAATCTTATGATGGCGTCTTGTAAGGTGTTCTGTCTGCAAGTGCAACCAAACTTTGTTTCCCACCTGAAACTTATGTGGAACCCGATGTTGATCATGGCATTGCTTGTACTTGTCATTGGACTTCTGTAAGATATCCTAAACTTGTTGGCGAATGTTCTAGATCCTCTCAATGAACCAGGTGGCTTTAATAGCCTCAGTTGGAGCAGGAGAGGATTCGGTCGAGGTGACCGCAAGGGGAAGTGAAACATCTATGGGACCCAATGGTTGGAATCCCAACCCCGCCTGAAAGGAGCTATGGTCGGTTGAGCTATGCAGGACTCGGTTGTAGATATGATAGACATAGGGAAGACTCTCATCCCCTATGCGAGGGTGCTTGGAATTATACATGTGCAGGATATGCACGATCATTCAATTTACGACCTCGGTTTGGCCATCTGTCTGGGGGTGGAAGGTTGTGGATTTGGTGAGATTGGTGTCCAGCAGTGAACATAGGCTCGACTAGAATGTGCTGAGAAATTGACTATCCTGATATGAGACAATGGTTTGTGGGATTCCAAAATGTACCCAAACTCGTTCAAAGAAGAGCTTGGCAATGGCTTATGTTGTGATTCTCTTCTTGCAGGCAACCAGAATCACCATCTTAGAAAAGTGATCAACAACCACAAAAACACAGTCATTTTCCTGCTTGGTGGATGACAGGCCCGACATGTAGTCCATTGATATGGATTCCCATGGCCTGTCAGGAGTAGGAAGAGGGGTGTACATGCCCTGTTTCTTAGTGGTTGGTTTGGAAATAGCGTAGGTAGTGCAAGACTTGATATACTTTCTGACCTCCTGTCAAAGTTTCAGCTAGTAGAAATGTTTTTGTAGCATCACCACTGTCTTTTTGATGCTGAAGTGTCCTATCACCTGACTGTAGTGGGCTTCCTAGATCAGATTCGCTCACTCACTTGATGGAACACATATATGGCCCAAATGACACAACAACCCATCCTGAAGATCAAAATTATCGACAACTTCCTTTTCACTCAATATTTGGTAGGTGGTGGTGAAGGTCGGGTCTGTCTCATAGAGTTGGTGCCATCCAGAGGTCTCATGGTTGCAGGAGTCTAGCACTATGGTGAGTGTCGCAATTGGTGGTCTGCCGAGGCAATCAGCGACATGATTGGTGCTTCCTATTTTATACTTGATGTTGAGGTGGAATTGTTGCAAGTACGTGGACCACTTTTGATGGTGATCATTATGCAATTATCCTTGTGTCTGCATGAACTGCAGTGGCTTATGATCGATGTGGATGAATATCTCCCTCCCAAGAATGTAATGTCTCCACTGGCGATAGGCTTGCACAATGGAGTACATTTCTTTTTCGTAAGTAGGGTACTTATGGACATCATATGATAGTGTCTCACTATGATAGGCCATGGGGTGGTCGTGTTGCATGAGAATGACACACAAAGCATAGTCTGAAGCATCTGTCTCGATCTCAAAGGGATGATGTAGGTATGGTAGTGAAAGTACTGGGGCTGAGCACAAGTGCTACTTCAAATCATCGAACGCTTGTTTTTGGGGCTGACCCCACACAAATTTATACTTACCACCACCCCTGGTTATTTGGCTGAGGGCCCATGCAATATGGAAGAATCCCAACACGAACCTGTGGTAGAAATTAGCAAGGCCCAAGA
>SNQJ01S0147003.1:0-17920 GCA_010110895.2 Picea sitchensis | reverse complement strand
TCTTTAAGTCGTCAAAATAAAAATGTATTACATAGATGTTGAGGGAATTCTACTCCAAAATACAAAATAGAGTAGAATCTAGATACAAAATAGGTAGGTACTAGGAATCTCATATCTCATAGACTCATAGATATTAGAGTCACCGTAAGTGTCAATAGTCCTCCTCCATGTCATAATCAGCATCACTACCATTGTCATGTCCTCCATCCTCCTCCTCCTCTTACCCAATCCAAGCTCTACTGCTCCACCTACTGGTGTGGTGGATGACTCACAAAGAGGCTCCTCATTGTCCTCATCAAAAGTGACCGACTCTAAGACCGGTTCATTAAGATCCATATTGGCTAATGCCAACTCAACATTGCCATCCAAACCCATATAATCAGGAAAGACATCCCACATCTTTGTCTTTCCCTTGAACCACTCCTGCCTTTTCCTGTAAATAAGACGAAGGTTGGTGTGCACATACACCATTGTCTCTTCCCTGGACTGCTCAATCTTGCTCTTTTTCACACTGTACAAATTTCCATATGTGCTCCAATTCCTCTCGCAACAAGAGGATGAAGTAACCTGAGAAAGGACCTTGAAGGCTAATTGTTGTAGAATAGGGCATGTTGCCCCATGAGTTGCCCACCATAGATAGGCCTCTTTGACCGCCTGTCTTCAATCACATCATACCCTCCAAAACTCTTAGTGCCAGTGGAGAACTCAGCGAAGCCTGCCTCAATCTCATTAAGCAATTCTCTATCCTAGTATATCCTTCTAAATGCTACCTTTCTCCCCTGTGAAATCTCTCCATCCATGTGAGGAGGGAATCAGGGTGAAGGGTCAACACCGGCAATGAGCCACTCTTGACTGTAGAACTTGGGGTTCAATGAATGAGCCAAGCAATTCAGAGGTGTACAACTCTTATCCCACCTAGAAAGAAGAATATCATGTACAGTGGACCATAAGCTCTCTTCTGATGTCCCATACTCAGGGGACTMATTCTCCATAACAATTGTCTTCATAGACTCAATCATGGAGTCCCATACCTCATAAACATCTCCTAAGATGGGCTTGCCGGTGTCTGCAAACCTCAAAAGAGAAATGATAGGGTCCATGATCTTAATGCTAAGATTGACCCTCTCCCGCCAACCATCATCTAACACTGTGTCCTTTACCCTTTTTGAAGCAGCTTGATCTGTCTTTCTCCAAAAAGACCAAAGATCTGAAATAACCATGGCCCCAATAGCGGCCTTGACCTCCCTCAACCTCTTAAGCATGATGAATGAGGAAGCAAATCGAGTATCTGCAATCTTCAGCAATGATAGATGTGTGTATTGTTTATATATTGTAAGGGCATTGGTATGGTTTTGTACAAAATTTCGGATATGGTGTGCATCATCAACAAGAGTGCCAATCCATGTCACATATGAAGCAATGGATTTAAGTGCTAAATTCAAGGAATGAACAATGCACGGTATCCAAAATATTTGTGGATATTTAGCTTCCACAATTATGACAGCAGCTTTGCAAACAGGTGCATTGTCTGTAATAATTTGCACACGAGAATCAACACCTACATCTTCAATAACTTTTATGAACAACTCACCCATATATGTTGCATCCTTGTACTGTTCAAGAGCATCCACCGCTTTCAAGAAGATCGGTCCATTCTGGGAAGACACCATGAAATTGATGAGTGGATGGTGTGATGCATACGTCCATCCATCAGAAACAATACTGACACCTAATGAGACCCATGTTGATTTAATGGGTCATAGGATTTTGTCCACCTCCTTCTTTGCCTTACCCAACAATGTGGTTCTAGGCTTCTTTGAACCTAGAGGCACATACCCTGTTGGAGCTTGTTCAACTAGAGCTCTACACATCTCAACAAACATAGGAGACCATGCAACATTAAATGAGATGAAGTTAAGATAGAAAAAAAATGCAATGGTAAGATCAACTTCATCTCTCTTCTCTTGCTGAAAAATCTTGTCCATTGGACCACAAGTGGAGGTTGCCCTCTTTTTTGGTGTTGGCATGTCAAACCCACTCCCAAATCTGCTAGATAGAGTCCTCAAGAAAGGAAGAGGATCTTCATTCTTTTGTTTGTTGCTCATTGTTGCCACATTCCCCAAACCAAATGTATCATCTATCTCCATCAACGCTCGTTTTTCAGCACTCACTGCTTTACATGCTCCAAGTCAACAAGCAAGGCCCAATAATTGGCCTTTAACCAAGTAGTAGGTGCTCTTGTACTCAGTGTTGCAAAAATTACAAATCCAAATAACATTCCCTCCCCCAGAAGCTTTTGAGACTGATCCCCGCCCTTGTTTTTTAGTGACATACTTCCATAGGGGGCATTTCTTCTCACTAGCTTGTCGCCTTGCTACAGTAGGGTCATATGCAACCCTTGAAACAGCAGCAACATTAGCAGTAGCATTGGCACTTGAAATAGATGGAGAGCTTCCAGCACCTGATGAAGATAAGTTTTGTCATTGAGCATTGGCATTCCCCCCTCTCTTCTGACCTCTTCTTGCCATGATTTCTTGCTCAATGTTGACTCAAGAGTCAAAGACTCAAAACCAAATCTGAAATGTTTAATGATGTAGGGCAGCGGCCAAGTTCCAACAAATAAAATGCCATTAGTTTGCAAATTGCAAGTTTTTTTGTGAAGTAGCTATGAAATTCTAGTTATTTTATTTTGTTTTTGAATCACAAAGACCTTAGACAATGCAATTTAATCTACCCCTTCCTTTTACTATTTAATCTACCCCTTCCTCTAGAGTCTAAACTCAAAGACAATACAAAAAGTGGATTGTGGGGTCTACTTTCACAGCCCTATACTTCAGCAATGGTATGTTGAGTTGGGTTATATGGGTGGGTGGTAAAGTGGGGTCAGACCCCACTTTACCACCACCCATATAACCCAACTCAACATACCATTGCTGAAGTATAGGGCTGTGAAAGTAGACTCTGACCCCACTTTACCACCCACCCATATAACCCAACTCAACATACCATTGCTGAAGTATAGGGGTGTGAAAGTAGACCCCAATTTACCTCTAAACTCAGCATACAAAACAGACCACACTTTACCTCTAAAACAGACCCCAAAATACGCTGTGAGCATAGGCAGTGGGCACCCATCCAAACTCTATCAGAGGACTTACTTGTGATTCGTGAACTGGGCGATGGTTGCTTGCTAAGTTGCTACCAGGTGGAGATATCCTAGTTGTTGAGTTGTTGCGATGGTTGCTTCAAGCTTGCTGCTAGGAGGTTCGCGGAGATATCCATGGTTGCACTTGATAACTTCTTGTTCGTTGGGCGTAGGGCGATGGTTGCTTGCTGCCAGGAGGAGGTATCCACGGTGAAGACACGAAGACATCTCAAACAATGAAATGGAACCACAAAAAGACAACGAAAACCCATTTATTACCTCCCGTGGGCTCCTTTACAAGGTACATGTGTCATAAAATCATGACACGTGTGGAAAATCGTGTCCGGTACAGTTTTAGGACGTGTCATCACCTTATGACACGTGTGGTAATGGTGTCTGGTACGTACCGTATCGTGTCATCTCAAAGACACCATGGATACGGACGCCTGGCCTAAAATGGACATGTCAGGTGACTTAGATATAATATAGTCCCTATTTTTTAGGAGACAGACATCAAATGCCCGCATAGTGATATTCATTATACAGTTTGGGTCCTTGCGAGAATTTGGATCCAGCGAGGCTTTTTAAGGCGACATGCATGCAGCTTTCTATTTTTAGAAGTTGGAGATCCAGGGTTCAAATGATGATTCCAAGCATATATTTGGGTTCCTTACAGAAAATCGAATCCAAAGAGCCTATTTCGAGCGACATGCAAGGACTTACTATTTTTAGTAGGTGGAGTTCTAGGCCTTCATGTCAATTCTGATTGCATATTTGGAATCCTCATTAAAAATTGAATCTGATGAGTATGATTTCATTGACATGCGACGAGATTCTATTTTTAGTAGTGTCTATTTAGACATTCTATATTTGGTCGTGGTCTCCTAGTGGTCCTAGACATATTTGGTGTTTTCCTATTTTTTAGGGTCGAACTACTATTTTCGGCATGTCAATATTTAGCACGAATATTATTAGCAGATATGGTCACCACTCGGGGTGACAAGTGGCAGCACAAAAATCTGACATGCAGACAATTCAGTAGATTGACATGTGGCGCATTAAATGGCGTAAATTAGTTGACTAAAGATTCACTCCCCTTAACTCCTTCTGACTCCCTCTTATCTACCGCCTTAACTCCCTACTTATCTAGCGCATAACTTTCTCACACCCTAAACCAAGCACATATTCCCTATTATTTAGGGAGCCTTCCTTTCTCCACTCATGTGCCCTAACCTTCCGTGCACATATACTCATCCTCTCACTTTACATCTCCTCATTCGCACTCTCTAAGTCCCTCATTCTCCCACACGTCCTCACCTTATCTTCTCATGCGTCTCCCTTCTTAAATTTAGCCCCACACACCTTCCTATTATTACACAAATGCGCCCTCTTTATCCTATTTAATGGAGGTTCCTCCTCATTGTTGAGGGTGGACTTTCTCTAAGCAGCAGCAGTACTTCTCTCTCTCATATTTTACTTCTTATTTCTAGCTTCTGTTCTTTGATTAAAGAGCAATACTTTGGCCAGTTATGTACTTGTATTTAGTGGTGTGAACAGCCCTTTGGAAAGAGCAATAATAAAGATTTGGTGTGCTGGTATCAAGTTGTTGAATCTTGTCGGTATCGTATTGATTTTTATGCATTGATTAGTTTGCTTTAGCATATTGTTGTGGTGTTCTCAGCCTGATAATTTCGCATCATCCCTTCTTTTTTTCCATTAAAATTACTCATGCTGCAAGGCTTTTCGTCCATTAAAATTTCAAACATTGTTACTTACCCTTTGGTGGCCTAAACGCTATCCGAAGGCAAACTTTCTTGCTGCTGTTTTTTGGCATTTAATTTCAAGTTTTAAAGGTTTATGACAGCTAAAAAGCAGTTAGGTAATCCCCCTTGAGGATGGCATGCACCAGCCCAAACGGGAGGAGGTTTGCTAGTGACATGTGGGGCAGTCTCTCCAAGAATTAGCCACTTTTTCTTCCTTGATTTTCTGTATTTCAGATCTAATTTAGGTGCTAACAAGTCCTTGGTTCCATTCTTCATGTAATTGCCACAAGCGATATCTTAGGTTTTTTACCCCTAATGTTCAAGTTATTACCACTGTTCCTTAGACAAGGTGGAGTATATCTTACTATAAATGGTTGTGCTTCTTCTTTTTGACCTTTAACTTCATTACGGACCCTTGATTCCTCTTCCTTACAAGTCTGCCTAGTGCATGTGATTGTTGCAAATGACACCTTTGGTGAGTTTTCATCCTCGTCAAATTCTAAGATGACTTCTTCAAAGGAAACCTCTACCTCCTTCCCATCTATAATTTTGCAATGATATAAGTGATTGGATGCACATCTATGACCTGGAGTCCACCACATCTACAACATTTGTTTTCCTTCTTTTTTCCCTCTTCATCAAAGTCATCAATGGAAATATCTACATTTGTTTACCCATTTCTTACCTATATCCTCTCTGAGGATGGTGTATACTTGTTTGCCCTATCTACAGAGTATTTACTTGATTTTTCATTAAAATTCTTATTTGGACTATCTAGCCTTGTAAATGATGTCTTGTTGACCTTTAAATTTGGTTCAATTAACTTCATTGATTATCTGGTGTCTTCAATAGTTTTGGGTCTCCATAGTTTTATTTCACTACAGACATAATCCTTCAATCCCCTGACGTACATTTTTAACAATTGTTCATCTAAGAATCCAGTTATCTTATTTCTAGAACCTCCCATCGATGTGTATAATCATTTACATTTCCTTTTTTCCCTAAATGAACAAACTTAGTGTAAAGGTCATCTTCTTCTTTATCATGGAACCTTTATAATAATGCAATAGTGATGTTTTGCCAATGGGGAAAAAGTGAGTGTCACATTTTCTGGACCACCATTGGAACCAATCATAAGCATCTTCTTCCAAATTATTGGAGGCGGTCATTATTTTTTCCCTTTCATTGAGTGGGGTATCTGATTCAAAAATACATTTCATTTTCTTGATCCCAATGATGGAACCTCTATGGTCCTCCCTGTCATATTTCAGTAACTCCATTTTAAACTTTTGGTAGTCTCTATCTTGCACTCTTTGATTATGTATACCACCTAAGAGACAGTTCTTGTATTTCTTGATCTAGAATTGGTTTTGGAAAAATTATGCTCAAATTCGATGTTATCTTGTCAAACAAAATATCATTTTTCCTATTTAACGTCTCTCTTTCATCTTTCCCTTTCCTCTTATAAAAGTTAGATTATTTAATGCATCTTCTATCATCTACAACCTATTGTTATTTCCATTTAGCAATGCTTTTAAATATCCTTGTCCTTTCTCCATGCTATCAAGGCAGGATTTGAGAGAATTTAATTCTTCCTTGTGGCTCTATAATTCC
The DNA here is from genome assembly GCA_010110895.2 of Picea sitchensis. Lineage (NCBI taxonomy): Eukaryota > Viridiplantae > Streptophyta > Pinopsida > Pinales > Pinaceae > Picea > Picea sitchensis. Next base: position 11,398 of record SNQJ01S0147003.1, on the reverse strand, counting down.
TTATTCATCTCATCATTGGACCTTGGTTTTTTCTTCAATGACTGCATTATTTCTTAAATTAATAATTTATGGTCATCCTTGCAAACTTGTATGGCTATCCATATGAAACTTAAAAAATCATGTTGATTGCAGGGAGAATCATACGGATTTGCCAGCAGAATCGTACAAATGGAAATCAAGGGTGTCTGACAGATGTACTGTGGAATGAGTAATGGGTGCACAACAACAAGGTGTGCAACAGCTAAATGTGGCAGTTGTATGGCGAAGGGGGTGTGCAGTTGTACGATCGCTAAAAGTGGTGGTTGTATGGCAGCTGACACTTGTACAGTCCTCTATGGCACTTGACTAGCTCTAATACCAATTGTCATGGTTGTTACCCCCTCATATTAGGGGTAACTAAGGAGATCATGTCTCGAGGCCCACATGTAGCAAACATGGAGTGTCGAGAGCCAGATTGACCAGCAAAGCCCCACAGGGCTCCTCCTACCTTGACTTGCACTAGCAGCAGAGTAACATCCATCACACCAGCATGGCCCTAGAGGATAGTAGGTCTTGCTTCATGACGTAATAAGTTCAGTATCATTGTAAGTGTCACTTTAATAATTGAAACATTGAATATGTTGCAAAGAATCTTTTCTTGATTACAGAACGTTTGCTTGGAAATTACACCTTTTGCCTTATTTAACCTTGGTGGGTGTCATTATGTCCTAGTAAGTTGGTCACCTTTGAGAATGGGGTGCTATTGTGGGCATTCCTTGAAGAGTCATTGTACCACTCCCAATCATACTTATCACTTTCCATACTTCCTCCATTTCGTCTCCTCATATTTTGGGTTTTCGGGTGCACTGACCCAAGAAGGGATTGTACCTCATTTCATGGGAAGAAGGGATTGAAGGCCCAGAGGGGAATGTAGCTGGAAAAAGATAAAATCCAACCATAAACTTCTAGATGCTCGCCATGGAATCCCTAGAACAATGAAACATTTCTCAAAAAAATGAGGGACTTGTAAAATAAATAACTAATTAATGAATCATGCCAACCAAGGTAGAGCATATGTGGGCTATGCATTTCCTTTTTAGTGCCCCTTATTGTCTTCAACTTGGAAAAGTATAATGGCCAAGGTAGAGCATATGTGGGCTATGCATTTTCTTTTTAGTGCCCCTTATTGTCTTCAAGTTGGAAACACTTTAATAAATTAATGGCAAATAAATGGGCTTTGAAAAATGTTGCATTGCGGACGAAGGGCAGCACACCCTCTACAAAGGCACCCATAAATGAGACAATACAAACCCTTGTATGTCATGAACCCCATGCCCAGAAGTCTTACCCCACTCCACCTCATGCTCACACATGACTTAGATAGGTTTCCCTTGGGAAATACCTTTGACTTAGAGATTGACTAACCCAATAGGATGCCTTGACACCCTTCCCACACCTAAATTTGACAAATTGTATAAGGTTTTTGAGCATTTGTTTAGTTTGAAAAGGGGGGTTTGATGCACATGTTTGGGTGGTTCCATTATTAGATGTGGCTTAATTGTCATGCTTGTGACTTATGGACCCTTGGAAGGTGCATTTGTTTGTCTTTGCAGGACCTCGCCCTGTGGACAGGTATTCGTGAGGATATGACCCTGTTCGGACCTTCATGAAGGCTTTGGAGCCCAAGGATGGATGCAGAAACCCCATGTCTGGGGCAGGCTTGTGATCACCATTTGCACATTAATGAAGGAGGTCGTTGCCTTTAGAGGCACTATGACATGGCTAGGAGATGAGCTCCCACCACTTTCCACCTGGACGTTAGCCCTTGGAGGCTTGGACGTCACCTTACTAGCCCATGACGTCACCTAAGGCTTGATTCTTTGACGGAGGAGGGTTTTATATGGACACATGGCACGTGTGGGCATGATCTATGGCCTTTGGAGGCCAAGCGTTGCACTTTTCCAGCCCAACGTTTCATTTTGGGAGCTCAACGTCACCCTAGAAGGGCATGACGTCACCCTTTTACAAGATATTTTGATGTAAATTTTAAATTTTGTAATTGCAAGGACAAAGTTTTGAGATCGGCTCTCTTTATATTTTTAAGTTGACATTTTAGACCAAAGAGGTGATATAAATACACCTCTTGGCAATTCATTTTTAACACAATTCTTCCTCACACGAGGATCAAGTATGAAATTTTCACCCTCTTTGGCATACTTGAACTATTTTAATCATGCGCTATACTTGGAGAGCTATTTTTGGATGTCTCTTGGCTTGTTCTTGGTGGAAAAATCTGCAACTAGGGTTTGTGCTTGATTATTCTTGGTGAAGTAAGTAAAATCTGCAATTTTCATTTCATGCTTTGAATGTTTATGGTAAATTTTACTTGTTCATGTTAAAGATTATGAAATTATTTGCTTAAAACCCTAGGAGAGGAACATAAGGTGTTTCTTTCTCTTTCTAGATCATTCTACTTGTTGAATTGCTAAAAGAATCTTGTCTAGAATAGGCTTCTAAATCCCTAAAGTGCTAGCACTTTAGAAGTCTTGTTCTAGAAACTTGTTGCTATATATTTCAAGAGTCTAAGGAAGAAGAAGAATTCGTCAGAGCCCAAAAGAGCTTGCTCACTAGCAAATTTATCTTTTGAGACTCGAAGTTTGAGGCCCTAAAGTGCTAGCTCCTCAACTTTATCTCATCATCCTTAGGACATTACTATCATCATTTATTTCTCCAAGTTTTATTGTTGTTGTAATTGACTCCATAAGCCTAAAAAGGCACTAGTTTCATTGCTTTCTTGTGAAGGAATTGACCCTCATTCTCTATTCTCTAAGACTTTTACTAACTTTCCCTAACAAATTCAATAACTTTATTGTTGTTGTTGCAAAACATTGCTACAGCCATCATAATTTGCTCGATTTTGCTACATACACTAACTTAATATTAGCTTACCTTACTCAGAAATTCCATGTAATAAGTGCTAATTGATCTATTGGATAAATGCTGATTTTTCACTGTCTTTGCATGCAATTCTGAGCTAAATTCCGTGTGGCTGTTACAAATTACTAATCGCTGTTGTAAACCTTTATATTGCTACAATTTTGTATCAGCTAGTACATATTTTCACTTTCTACTGTCTTCTGAGGTTTTACTATCATATTGGTACTTGGAAATTGCTATATACACGCTATATTTCTTCTTGTTCCAGGGAGGTACCAAAATCTTTTTCCTTAGCCTCAATTCTACACACATAGACATTTGACTTAGGTAACCAGTGAGAGGGTGCTCTAAGCTTGACCATATCCTTGCTATCTGATCCCTTGAGGTTACCGGGGATACCTCCCTTGGGATGGACCTCATCCATCCCTAAAACATGGGGGGATTTCCTACTAAGGTGACAGTGGTGGGTTATCGTGTAGTTACACCAATTTGGTTTACTTGCCTTGGACTTGGACAAGTACAAATAGTGCGATAACAGTGGTCACGCTTTCAATTGAATTTTTCAATTAGATATAACCAAGAATAATAAATAATGTATATGAAAAATGAAAGTGTGTTGCATTTGAATGGCCCTGAATTATAAATATAACTTGAAGAGGGTCCCTGTGCCTTTTCATTGAAAAGGTGTGTCATTTATGTAATATTTAGTCTTTTATATTATATTTATTATTTGTCTTTATTTTTATTATATATATATATACATTATTATTATATTATCTATCCGTATATTTATTAATGTATATAACATCTACTTTTGAACCAACCTTAGCTAACTGTTTTATAAGTCACTTTATACCATTTATATCGTTGGGCATAGTAGTTTCAGCAACCATTTTCAATCTAAAGAGTTGTAATTTTAAAGAATATTTTGCATTTACCATTTTTCAGTTTTGCACCAAACATTTGTAATTCCTCCTAGATTTCTTTAGAAGATTTCTCTAAACCAACATGATGTTTTTTCTGAATCTGAAAGAGCAAGGCCAATGATTGGTTTGGCATTGTTTTCTCTGTTTTGCCACTCAAATCAATTTATTAGGTTGTGTAGGTTCTAGTTCAGTGCCTTTGACAATTCCCCGCAAATTTTTACTCATTAAAAGAATTTGAATATTCACCTTCCATGTATAAAAATTATAGCCATTGAATTTTTCTAGAAGGATTTCCATTCTCAAAAAAATGAAATAAATATATATAAATGAAAATTTTCAAATATTTATGAGACAAAAATTGTTTGAATGGAACACCAATGTTGTTTAGAGTTTGAAATTCTACTAGAAAAATTCACAACAGTACCTATGAATGTTGTGTCTCTCTATCAATGGGAGAGTAAGGGTATATCTCTTATATCTGCTTTAACATTTCTGCTCTTTATCACGAGTATATTTTATTTAGGTTGTGTGAGCATATAGAAGTGGCGGCCTTGGCGATTTGATACGGACTCAGGTAAGTCATAGCTCCTCAAATTTAACTGGCAGATAACTAGCAATTCCTTTGATTTGTGACTTCCTGGCAGCTGTATTTTTATTTGATACTTGGACAGCTCAATACATATAATGACTCAGCTCCCTTTTCTATTCAATACAGCAGGCAACTCAATGTATATGAACATTGGGTCCCTTTTCCATTCATTATGGTGGGTGACTCAATGTAAATGTATATGATGGCTCATTTGATACCCTCTCATAGCAACATGCTCAATGTTTCTTGCTTTCTCCTTTGATATAGCAACACGCTCACAAGCTCAATGTTTCTTGCCTTCTCCTTTGATAACTTCTCACAACAAGGCATTGGACTCTAATATCTCCAAGCTTATAGGCTTTGGTATCACTCCAATACCATGTTATAAAATTGACTATGCATCATATAAGAAATTAAAACGAGGGGTATGAGCACAAGTAATTTTATTAATGGCGAGCAATTGATTATATTGACATCAATTCTCTTTTATTTGGCTAGTATGGCAGTTGCATAACCTAATTGTTGTTTCTTTAATGTCAACTATTAAACTAATACCTATCATAATAAATATTAAAGCCACTTATGTAATGAGCATTTATTACATTCCATTACATTAGGCATATTAAAGTGTTATACTTCAACAAGGTTTGTGGTCTTATTCTAGGGTTTCCCCTCTTGGTTAGAAAAGCACTAACCTAAAGAGTTAAGGATGACCATTGAGGTGACAATGGGTGGTGTCCTTCGGTTGTATTTTACTTGCATTTGCTCTTGGGCATGGATAATTCTTGAAGTGCAAGTTGAAAGGTCAACAAATTGGCATGGTTGTCGAGAATAGAGTCCCTCTCCTGAAAATCTTAGATTTGCTACATTGACACGCTGAGGTGTTCCTGTTGAAAATATTTTCCTCATTTGGCGACACCACGGAAGTTACAAAGTTATATTTATGAAGAATATGATCCAATGGATTGATATGAACTGGATGATAAGTTCTTGTTAGTTAGGATCCTTTACACTAGAATTGTGTGCATGAACTATTGATGTTACGGTAGCTGCGGGAGGTATTAACCTCCACGTGTAACCTTTGACAAGACTAGAATATCCCGGGAAGCTAGAGAAATGCTAAACAGATGTGTAGAAACCCTAGAAGACATGTCGGCTCAATAAAAGAATTAATATTTAAGTATTAGCCTCTAAAAGGAGAAGTCGGCTTCGACAGGTGACAAAGAGCACTATAAATAGAGGGCGCATGAGCTCATTTGGTCATTCACTCACTCACAACTCACACAAGTCAAGTGGTGCACAAGTCTGGAGGAGAAATGCAGCTGCAACTACTGCAACTGGGTTTTTGGTCTTGGTTTCTAGTTTGTGGACTTTCTGATTGATGCGCTATTCTTGGAAAGAGAGAGAGGTACGCTATCTCTTGGTTATTTGTTTGGGTCTGGTACTGCTTCCGAAATTATTCTATCTGTCAAGGTTACGGTGCTCGAGGGTGGATGCGTGCTTATTGTTGTGTGACAATATTGAGATATTGTCTATTGGTTAAACGAGCACATCTTAACAGGTTATGGGCCCACACCACCTTCAAGATAGTCTAACCACTGGAAGGTAGCATGGTTGTTCTTTGTTAAGCTCGTTGTGGCACCAACAGCAGCTACAGCTAGGGTTTCTGATTATGCAGCTGCAGCAAACCCTAACCTAACCTTTTGGGCACTTCAAGTGAGTAGTTTGGCATAATTCCTGGATATTCTAGTGCGCCTTAGGCTAGCACACCTATTGGTACTCTCAGCAAGCAAAAACGTCAAGGTTGAATTTTTGCGTCAAAGTCAACATTTGACAGGTCAAAGTCAAAGGCAGTCATGACTTACTCTATGAAGACGGAAAACAAGCTAGAAGGAGCTTCAAACTTTAGAGCATGGAAGACAAGGATTGACCTCATCCTTGCCAAGAACAAGGTTCTAGATATCGTGAAGGGCAAGATCATGGAACCACATTTTGAAGCAGGAAAAGAAAATGAACCTCAGAACATTGCAGTAATGGAGAAGTTCAAGGACAATGACATCAATGCTATAAGTATCATTGTGGACTCTGTAAAGGATCACTTGATACCCTACATATCAAATCTTGACTCATCCAAGAAGATGTATGATGACCACAGATTGAAGCAGGAAAAGAAATTGAACCTCAGAACGTTGCAGCAATGGAGAAGTTCAAGGACAATGACATCAATGCTATGAGTATCATTGTGGACTCTGTAAAGGATCACTTGATACCCTACATATCAAATCTTGACTCATCCAAGAAGATGTATGATTCCCTAACTAACCTCTTTGCAATCAAAAATATTGGACAAGTGATGAGTCTGAAGAATGACCTTTGTGACAAAAAGATGACTAAGGATGATATTGTGGCCTCATACATTGTAAGGATTTCTCAGTTGGGAGATCAACTACAAGCCATTGAAGAAGTTATTCTAGAAAACAAAATTGTGAATATTGCAATTAATGGTCTCTCTAGATCATGGGATGCATTTGCTGCAAGTATGAACATAAGGAAGGAGTTTCCAACGCTTGAAGAAATTTGGACCTGTTGCTCACAAGAAGAGACAAGGATAAACTCAAAAGGAAGATCTCAAGAGGAAAGGGATAATCAAGCCTATGCAGCAAAGTTCAAAAGACATGAAGATAAGAAAAGATTTGATTCAAGAAAGAAATTCAATCATAAGAGAGATATGTCAAAAGTACAATGTTATGGATGCCATGAATATGGCTTCTACAAAAAGAATTGTCCTAAACTAGCAAAGAAGAGAAAGGAAGAACACCATACGTCAGTTGCTAATGATGAAGTACCTTCAAAGAGAGCCAAGCATGAAGAAACAAATTTCTTCTACTAATCAGTTCTTGAAGGACCTCTCGAAGACACCATGTGGAACTTGGAGACAACAACTCTTATGCAATCAAAGGATTGGGAAAAACTTCTATCAAAATGAAATCAGGTAACAATGTTCATCTTAACAATGTTTTATATGTTCCTGGTTTGAAATAGAATTTAATATCTATTTCTTGCCTGGAAGACAAAGGAGATAGAATAGTCTTTGTTGATGGAAAAGTTTGTGTATGGCCTAAAGATTCAAAAATAGAAGATGCTAGAGTTATTGAGTTTCGTGAAGGAAGATTGTATAAACTTCTAGGTCAAAATGCTCAAGTCCTTGTACATGATGAACTCAATCCTAGTAAGCTATGAAGGTATGCTCACCTTCATTATCAAGCATTGCCATCTCTAAAACAGATGGTTGTAGGCATACCAGAACTACAATCAATACATGAAAACATTTACAGAATAAGTGCACTTGGGAAGAATATTAAGAAGCCATTCCCGAGCAGTGAGAATAGATCCAACGAGATCTTGAATCTGATACACTCAAATGTATGTGGTCCTATGCCAATGAAGTCTCTAGGAGGCTCTCTTCACTATGTGACGTTCATAGATGACTTCTCAAGAAAGACCTAGATGTATCTGTAAAAGACAAAAGATGAAGTATTTAGAAAATTCCAAGAATTCAAAACCGAAGCGGTAAAACTTAACAGACAAGAAAGAATGGAAGGAAGCTATGATGGAAGAATATCAATCCATCATGATTGTGCCTAGACCTAAAGGAAAGTATATAAAGTATTAATAAATACAAGGTGAGATTCATGGATAGAGGGTACTCCCAGCAAAAGGGAGAAGTAGCGATAAGATGTTTGCTCCAGTTGCTAGATGTACCTCTATATCTCTTGCAGCATCCATGGATTGAAGTTTACATCAGATGGATGTAAAGACTACTTTTCTCAATGATGTAATTAAGGAAGAAGTATACATAGAGCAACCTCAAGGTGTTAAGGTGCAGAGCCTCTCGTTATTCAATGTAACAAAGAGTTAGCCTCAGAATTTGATATGAAGGATCTTGGTCTCATGCACTACTACTTGGGACTAGAGGTATGGCAAAAGCGTGGTGAAGTCTTCCTAGGACAAGGGAAGTATGTTGTAAAGATCCTTCAGAAGTTTGGGATGATGGCAACTCCCATGGTAACAGATCTGAGGAAGTTGAGAGACTCTGAATCTGATCTAGTAGACTTATCTATGTACCGACAGTTGATTGGCTCATTCATGTATTGGATAGCCGCAAAACATATCTTGAGATATCTTTGTGGGATGATAACCTATGGTTTGAGATATGCCTCAAACAATGAAGTACGACTGCATGGATTTATTGATTCAGATTGGGCAGGAACTGCAGATGATAGAAAGAGCACTTCTGGTATGTGTTTCAGTTTGGGATCTACTATGATATAATGGGCTAGCAGGAAATAGAAGTCTGTTGCACTCAGCACTGTAGAATTAGAGTACATTGCGACTTGTGATGCTTGTACAGAAGCAGTGTGGCTCCGTAAGCTGGTTTATGGACTGTTTGATCAGGTGTTGGATTCGAACGTGATATATTTTGATAACCAGCGTTGTGTGAAGCTCTCAAAGAACCCGGTGTTTCATGACAGGTCGAAGCACATTGAGATCAAGTATTATTTTCTTCGTGATAAAGTCCAGATGGGAGAAGTGGTTCTCTATTATATCTCCACTAATGAGCAGACAACAAATATTTTGACTAAGCCTCTGTCCAAGATAAAGTTTGCATACTTCAGGGATGGTTTGGGGCTCGTGGAGATTGCTCCCTCAGTTGAAAGGGAGGAGATGACTTCCTCGGTTGGGAGGGAGCTCTGATATGTGGCATCATGGACTGTTAGTGAGCTGCGGATCTGTATCATGCTAGTACAGCTTAGAGATGGTCATACAACTTAGAGATGATGCTTGCATCATGCTAGTTATGATCATGCTAGTACAGCTTAGATATGATATAGATGGTTAGAGTTGTGGATGACACAGTGGCCTGAGATGCATCGTACTAGTACAACTTAGAGGTGGACATACAGCTTAGATATGATGTATTGACAGCATGCTAGTTATGTTCATGCTAGTACAACTCAAATACGATGTTGGTGAGCAGCATCATGCTAGATATGGTCATGACCATACAGCTTAGAGATAATGTAGAGGGATCGTGTCATGCTAGATATGATCATGCTAGTACAACTTAGATATGGCATATAGCTTAGATATGATGCATTGGCATCATGCTAGATATTTCATGCTAGTACAGCTTAGAGATGACACAGTGAGGCATTGATCTACATCATGCGAGTACAGCTTAGATATGGCATACAACATAGATATTATGCATTAGCAACATGCTAGATATGCCATGCTAGTACGGTTTAGATATGATGTAGATGATACTCCAGATCACGCCAGTACAACTTAGATATGATGCATTCGCATCATGCTAGTACGGCTTAGAGGTGATGCATTTGATGACATTGTCGATGCAGGATGATATCAGATGATATGATTTGATTGTTGTGGAGACTGCATGTCTCTGGACAGTAGTTGTATGCTACTGTGGTGGATGTGCTCAATCGGTAGTGACTATGTGCTACTAGGAGTGGTTGTGTACCACTAGATAGTAGTTGTGTACTACTATGGATAGACACAGATGTGTTCTATTGGATGGCATTGTAGCAGTTGTATGCTACTATCTGATTGCCATGGAGACTACCACTAGTGTTGGAGATGATTGCCAGCTAGTGATGATGTTGCTCGTGGTTTGATTTGTGTCATCATGAGATAGCCTGTGTGGCTATGATGATGTTACCAGCAGAATGGTCTATTTGTGCTCGAGACCATTACAATTAATACATCCCTAGCTAGGAGGGAGTGTTGATGTTACGTTAGTTGCGGGAGGTATTAACCTCCACGTGTAACCTTTGACGAGACTGGAATATTCCGAGAAGCTAGAGAAACGCTAAACAGATGTGTAGAAACACTAGAAGATATGTCGGCTCAATAAAAGAATTAATATTTAAGTATTAGCCTCTAAAAGAAGAAGTCGTCCTGGACAGGTGACAAAGAGCACTATAAATAGAGGGCACTTGAGCTCATTTGGTCATTCACTCACTCACAACTCACACAAGTCAAGTGGTGCGCAAGTCTGGAGGAGAAGTGCAGCTGCAGCTACTACAACTGGGTTTTTGGTCTTGGTTTCTGGTTTGTGGAATTTATGATTGATGTGTTATTCTTGGAGAGAGAGAGAGGTACGCTATCTCTTGGTTATTTGTTGGGTCTAGCACTGCTTCCGAAATTATTCTATCTATCAAGGTTACGGTGCTCGGGGGTGGTTGCGTGCCTATGGTTGGGTAACAATATTGAGATATTGTCTATGGTTAAACGAGCACATCTTAACAGGTTATGGGCCCACACCAACTTCAATATAGTCTAACCACTAGAAAGTAGCGTGGTTGTTCTTTGTTAAGCTCGTTGTGGCACCAGTAGCAGTTGTAGCTAGGGTTTCTGATTGTGCAACTGCAACAAACCCTAACATAACCTTCTGGGCACTTCAAGTGAGAAGTTTGGCATAACTACTGGATATTCTAGTGCGCCTTAGGCTAGCACACCTATTGGTACTCTCAGCAAGCAAAAACGTCAAGGTTGAATTTTTGGGTCAAAGTCAACATTTGTCAAGGTCAAAGTCAAAGTCAAAGTATTGAGATACTTACAAGGTACAATTGGTTATGGCCTGAGATATGCAGCCAATGTGGACTTAAGGCTAGAAGGATATGCCAATGCAGATTGGGCAAGAAGTGCAGTAGACAGAAACAGCACCTCAGGTTGTTGTTTCACCCTAAGATCAGCCATGGTTTCCTAGTGTAGCAAAAAACAAAGATCTGTGGCTTTAAGTACAGCAGAGGCAGAGTACATTGCACTAAGTGTGGCAATTCGTGAAGCAGTATGGCTTCGCAAACTTTTGACTGACTTGTTCGATCATGAGATGGATCCGACTACTATTCATTGTGACTACCAGAGTTGTGTAAAGCTCTCC
>SNQJ01S0147002.1:16467-40286 GCA_010110895.2 Picea sitchensis | reverse complement strand
GTCCCCTCGAAGAGGCTTATTATCTGAAATTATCTCTTTTTCATGGAATTGAGTACTTTTCCTGAGGTTTTTCTATGCTATATTGATGTTTGGTTCTTAACATGTTACCTCTTATGATGAAGTATTCATTATTGGAGGATACACATGAGTTTTTCATTGTTGTGTTATGTTGAATGTTTGATTATAATGTTGTTGTGATGTTGTTCAATTTGCTTTAAAATTTGAATTCAAGAGGATCTTTTATTTGAGTTTTTCTTTCTTGGGTTTCTTGAAGAACTGGTGTTAATAGCATACCTTTACACCTCACTCACTAAGTCTTCCTCCTTTTCATTTTTATTCCAATTCACTGACTGAATCTATCAAGACCTCATTTGCTTGTGCATGATTAGCCTAGATTTCTGAGTTAAAGCCTTATTATTCTGAGTCTTGTCCATTTGACCTTTTAAGAAACTCATTTACGTTTACAAATATTTTGATGTTACCAATCTCACCTGATTACAGTCTAGGGTGACTTTTGGAGTGATAACATTTAATGGCATCGTTGTCGGGGACATAGTTGAGCAGATTGAAGAGTTCCTTGGGAAGAACGACATAGATCTAGATCTTGATGGCAGACAAGAGAGGGATACATAAAATTGACTGTAATCATCTACATGGTGACTCCATGAAGACGAACCTGTTGTAAGACTCCACTATGGGAACAAGCTTGGGCAAAAATGGAATTCAGAGGCAAGTTTAGGTATCAAGTTCTGAATTTTCTTCTGGAACTTGTGCTCTTTATCTGTCATTCTTTCTTGAATTTCCCTACACACATTAGGAGAATCATAATCTGCTTTATATAGTCTAAAGACCACCAACCTACTCTTGCATATTAATTTTTCAAACAAGTAGATTTGCCCCCTTCCCATGTGATTGATGTTAAGGATATCCATCCACTTCAAACACCTGAAAAATATGAGGTTCATAAACACTTTTTAATCAGTCCGAACCTTACGATTCTCTCCCTTCTCCAGATTTCAAAGTTTATTTATTACCTTCTACCTTTCCCTCTGTTGTTAATAATCAACCTGCTGAAATTCAACATGCACCAAATGATTATTGTCCTTTTGCAAATAATAAAACTGATTTAGTTCAGGCTGCCAACTCCTCTGACCTTTACCAACAACCTTCTAGTGTTCAGCAATCCATTGACTTCCAGTTTAAGGTTAGGGGAAATATTTTTGGACCTCTAAAGTCGCCATCCTTTCTTCATCCTTACCCTCCTGAATTTGTAGACTACCTACCAACTTTTTCTGGAAAAGATAGCACTACAAGAGAAGAGCATATCTCAGCCTTTCAAGACTTCATCGATAATCTAGGAATCTTGCATGAAGATATTATCATGAGGATTTTCTCTAAATATTTGATTAGAGATGCTGCCTTGTGGTTCAAGAATATGGAATTTGCTTCCATTGGTTAATGGGATGAACTATATGACACATTTTTAAAGTGTTGGGGTGAGAACAAGTCATTGGATCAGTACCTACATGAATTCACTACTTTGAGAAGGGGAAAACATGAAGTTATGCCTGTTTTTAATCAAAGGTTTTACATCTTGTATTGCAACCTACCCTTGAAAATTAAACCTTTTGAGACTGTTGCCACCGTGTATTACATAATGTCTCAATATTCTGACCTTGTTTTGTATCTTAAGGAAAGAAAATTGACATCTTTATCACAGTTATTCATCGATGTTGAGGAAGTGGAGGAGAACCTTCGAGCTTGTGGTAGGATTCAAAGTCAACATCATGTCATCTCTAAACACGAGGTAGATTTTACTTGCTATCCCTATGAAGAAAATATAGTGGATGATTTGGTCCTTAAAGCAGGTAACTTTGACAGCCTTTCCTCTGAGGAAGTCACTGTCTCAAACATTGACCAAGAGCAGCTTGTTGTTGACACGCACTTTGGTAATGGATACTTTGTTTTTAGAAAGCATATTGAAACAAGACATTCTGAATGTCAAGAGTCAAAGGTTTGTTATGGAAAACCTATTTTTGATGGAAATACCAGTGGTGGTGATAAACATAATTTTTCTATGATTTGTTTGGAACCTCTTAGCACTATTCCTGTAAATAATGATTATGATCATGATCCTTATAAATTATATGGAGGTGTTGAAAGAGATTTTCATATAAATATAATCTTTTATCCATCACCAACCCATGAACAACCCTGTCTTAATAAAAATCAGGTGTATGAGCAGCAGACTACCCCCATGGTATATGTAGAGACGATCAACAATCAACCAACAAGTGGTTCTGGAGATACGAAACAACTATTCAACCCACAAATGCCCGTGTCTGTCATTCAATCAAGTGTGCCTGTAGAAGACATCACATAAATTGTCAGCAACTTTGAAATAGTGAAGGTAACCTTTCATAAATTAATCAGGCATTTCTTTCAGTTTCGTGACCCATTTGATGAATACATAGAGTTGCACTTTTCAAATGCTTTGGAGCATGTAGAATTTATCTTTTTTATCAGCATGCCCAGGTGAGTATGGTTTCTTGAATGAATTCTTATCACTGTTGTTACTTTTCAAACATTAGTTGTTGATCAGTGACAAAGACAAGGTTTCTTCAATTTTAAAATTGCTTGAATGGCTATTATGGAAGGCAACATTTACCTAACCAATTGCAAAGTTGGTTAGAGTAGAGTAGGGTAGGAAATAAACACATTTCCCGAGCATTTATTTTCTTCTAGTTTGAAACAAAAATATCAGTCAGATTGTATGAATAAAGGTTTGTATGAAGGTATACAAAGATCAGTTGCATAGGGAAGATGTCTCCATAGCCCAATGGTAAAGGAGACCGGAACTACTAGGTTCTTGGAAACCCTGCAGGGAGGTCTCCATCCCAGTTGGAGCCAATGCTAGCACTCAATTTTTCCAATATATTTTGAGAGCGTCTTCAACATATTTATGTAGAAATTATCAAAATCCCTTTGAGTGTTTTCCAATGTCCAAACTTCAAATTCCCAAATCTATCTTGACAAGTTCCTATTGATATCTTTGCCTACGAAATCCTTTGGCTTCATCCTCTTGACCTGCAAATAAATGATTAGTAATCCTTATTGAAGTCTATCAAATCTTTATGATAAGTTTGTCATAAAATCACTTTTATTATTAAATATATATATACAATGTTTTTCTAAAATAATTTGTAGTTTATGAATTGTGTTTATTATATATATATATATATATATATATATATTAAATAAAACAAAATAAAAAGGGTGTGTGCTCTTAAGTGTCTTACTTCTAGATTCTCTCAAACCTGAGATATCTCACATATGCTAATTCCGAGTCATGTTTACATGTCATGCCATCCTACATTCTAGCTGCACATTCAAATCAAAGTCAAGCCATAAATTAAGTCAACATTCCAGCTATTTAGTGCTCAACGAAATTGAAAATGCATGATTTACAGGATGCATGCGCAGGTGCCATGATGAGACATCAACGCAGTTTTGTTTAAAGATTCTAAAGGTGTTGAAGAACTAAATTTATCCATGATATATATGATTATGTTCCCCATTTCTTGCCTGTTCCACCGTTTTCATGCATGGATGTGCAGAGTGCATTGCGCTGCCAAATCTCCTGGGCACTACGTTTTCTCTTGGGCACTGTAAATTTCCTGGGCACTACCTACTCTCCTGGGCGCTATGTATTCTACAGTGCGCTACCTAAATTTTCTACCGAATTTCTGGCAGAGATGAAATTTGCGCAGAGATACACCATAATGGCACTATCTATTGGGACCTGGAATCAAGGAGTTCAAATTAATTACTCTTTTAGGTGGCTAATGATGTGGAGAATGGTTGAGATAGTAGTTGGTAGCATGATAACAATTTACCACCTCTACAGGACACTTTACATGCAAAAGGAGGCGTATCAATGAAGATCAATGGAGGATGTATGCAATAAGTCAATCGGTGTCGGAACTTCAAAGTTCAAGGGGGTTTTGTTGACTAGCACAGTCAGGCATTAAATTGGATCTGCCATCCAGTATTCATGAATCCCTCAATTCTCTGGTTTCTAGGGGCTTTCACTTGGTGAATAAATTAATTGGCCAAAATATATTTGTCATAGCAGAAGCAGCCTCCACATTAGTGGCAATGATGGCGTGATGGCTGAAAAATGGGTCTCATTGGAGGTTGAAGTAGTACCACACCATAATCATACCACACCACAATCACTTCATTTTGTGGGAATCCATGTTGTTGAGATTATGTTGCCACATAAATTTGTTGTGGGGGAATTGTTCAGTTTTTCTTTTAGAACTTGGAAGATATATAAAGAGCATGTGACATTCCATTTATGGAGTGGCTCAGTATACTTGATACATATTCACCTCAGCTTGAGAAGTGACAACCTTGTGATGAGGTTCTGGAAACAAGATGATGAATAGTTTTTACCATCTACTATTTACCGTCTATTATTTATTTTGTTTAATTAGACAATTTGATATTCGATTTGTTTTATATAAACATTATAAGAAAACAAATCATAAAGATTAGATAATAGTTTTAGTGTTGTTTAAAAAATCAATTTACATTCGATTTTCACGGATTTAGATTAAAATTCGTATTTTGTACATATTATATATATATATTGGAAATATAATTATTTGTATATACTGTGCATATGATAAGTAGAGTTATTTTTATTAGTTAAACTGCAAATATATATTAGATGTATATATAGTTTTCAGCGATTGTTATTTATTAAGTTATTGCATTTCCTTTAGTTTTGTCTTTTCTCTTTCTTTAGGACTTAGATTGGCCAACGGAGCCGCTAAAATCGTCGGAGTGGATTAATCCAAATGGCTTGGGTTAATTGGACAACCCTGGACCGGATTCACTCCTCTAGTTGACGAACGGTCAATTACGCCTGTCAACAAATGACGCCAGAAGGAGGGCCTGAAAACTATTAATGACACGAGGAGGTCGTAAGACTCCTCCCCCACCTACCTGCTCACCTATAGTAACTAGAATTCGTTCAGACAACAACATTTTCCCTCAAACAGAAACCACATCAAACGATGATCTACAGATCATGGTTGAACCAATAACTCCAAATCCTTCGGGTGGTGACATACAAGAGATTGTTCGTCAATCCCTCATAAGAACGCATAGTGCCTTAGCCCGTATAAGACAACTAAACCAACCTTTGAATCAACCATTAGACTTCTCTGATATCAGAGAAAAACTTGGAGGTACTGACCTTACCTTAAACCCTACAGACCCAATCCTCACTCTTGCAGCAGGAGGATCTGGTATTCCACCATCACCACCTCCTTCATCTCCTTATTCTTCTGGAGAAGAATCCTTTGACAAAGGCAGTTCCTCATCCAAACCTTTGACACCATCCACACCTATGTCCAATCCGAACAATCCCGCCAGACCCTGGCTTGACCAAGATGCAGTGGCCATACCTAGGCCTCAGCGTCCTTTGCCCAAACACCTGGAGAAATGGCTCCCTAAGTTTGACCTGGACTCCAAACAGATCGCTGAAGATCACATCAAAAAGTTTATGTTAGGCATTACACTCCGTAGTGTTGAGCACAAAGACGTAGTCTCTAGATTGTTTCCCTACACCTTTGAAGGCAATGCCTCTACTTGGTACTTTTCCCAACAACCCCACACCATCATGTCATGGGAGAAATTTGAATCCTGTTTCCTTGAGAAATTCGGAGACGACAAGTCTCCTGAAGTTCTAGTTATGGAGATTTCTAGTCTGAAAATGAACCCCAAATAAAAGATCAAAGACTTTAATCAAAGGTTCCTCACACTAAAGAACCGAATCCCTACGGATTCGATGCCTGCCGAGAATCTTATAGTCGCATACTACACGAAAGAATTACATCAAAACATAGCCATTTGGGTTAAGAGATCCAAGAAATCCACGCTGTTAGAAGCCTTCGAAGAGGCCAGTCAGATCGACAAAGATATTCTCAGCTTAAAAGACACTACCAATAGCGAGATAGAGACTAGTTCATCCTCCAAGAAGAAAATCGAAATCCTTCCTAGACCTTCCCAAAACAAAGCTCAACCTGAGAGGTCGGATTTAGAAAACTTACAGAAATTCGTTCAAAAATTGTCCAACCAAGTTATATATTTGAAAAGGTCAGTTGAAGAAGCTTCTTCGAGCAAAGGGCCTTACAAACCCCCTTTTAGGAAGCCTTTTCCCACCAACCGACCTAATTCAAATACTGAAGGCCTAAATCTAGAAAGCCTGCAATTTGCTATTCAAACGATCCTAGAAGCACATGATAACTTGATTCCTCCCGAGATTCCTGAAGAGGTAGAAAAACAAGAGATAATAGAAGAAGATGAATACTCTCTGAACATTTTCAAACATTTTTTGGATAACATTATTCAAGCTAATTTCGAAACAGTGCACCCTTACAATACGAGGAGCAAGACAACAAATAAGCCTTCTTCTGAAATCACTACGACTTTGACTCCAAAACAGTCTAAATCAATTTAGACTAAACAGAATTCAGTAAACCCAAGTTTAGATTATGATTTCATTGAGGATCTAAAAAATCTTAGGGATAACATTTCTATTTACGAATTATTAAAATTCCCTTTTCTTCTACAAAAAATGTTGCAGAATATTGCAGAGAACAACAAAAATAACAATCCGAACAATAACAAAGGTGTTCAAAATAGCCCCAAAATTCCTCAGAAGGCCTCTGCCAAAACTACATATGAGCCTCATGATAAAGGAGACCTTCCTGTAAATAATGTAAATAATGTAGTTAAACCAGTTTCAGAGGCTGCGATTAAAAAACAACAAACTTCTACTGTTAGTACTCGCAGAAATGTTCCTCCATTTTTGTTGACTTTTGAAATTTTCAATAGGAATGTACATAATTCTATGGTAGATTCAGGTGTGTCATCTAACATAATGCGTTGGTCTATTTTCCAAAAGATAAATTCCGAAGTTCAACCATCCAGCTTGAAAATTATCCAGCTAGATCGAACTAGTGTTAAAGTGATAGGCGAATTAAAGAATGTGATTATAAGATTGTTGTCTACTCCTAAAGTTCATCAAGTGATTGATATCATTGTTGTAGATATTCCAGAAGTTTATGGTTTGTTTTTAAGTAGAGACTGGTCGGAACAATTACATGGCTATTTTGCAATGGATGGGTCTCACTTGTGGCTCCCCGAGAATGGAAAGCCCAACAGAATGAAGGTAAATCGTGAATGTTATTTGAAGTTCATGGTGACTGATTTAAATGATCCCAATGAACCATTCACTCCTTCTGCCAATTCACCAGAAATACAAGGTATGGATACTTTTTTAGGCAATTACGTGGTCAAAACTTCCACCATCACTGACCCAGAACAACAATCTGAAGTTATGACATGCAGGCAGTCAACAACCTTCTCTCAGTGGTCAGATGCACCCGACGAAAATCAAATATGGTCTCTTTACTTTGATGGGTCAAAATCTAAAGAATGAGTTGGTGCAGGGTGCGTGCTCATTGATCTAGCAGGTAATAAGACTCTGATTAGTTGTAGGTTAGAATTCAAATGTACGAACAATACAACCGAATATGAGGCACTCCTGCAAGGCCTCAGAAGAGCATTAGATTTGAACATTCAAAATTTGACTATCTTTGGTGATTCAGAAATCGTGGTTAGACAGGTAAAAAATTCTATCGACTGTTTATCTCCGCACCTTAAAAGATATCAAACTGAGGTATGTAATTTGATGAACAAGTTTTCTGCATTTAACATAAATTCTACTCCTAGATTGAATAACTTGGAAGCTAATTTGCTAGCTAACGTCGCTTCAAAACTTTTTCCTACAGAAGGCTTATCTCCAAATGCATTCTCCGTCGAACTGTTGTTCAGACCATCTGTCCCAGAAAACTTCATGAATTGGAGAGTCTTTGATGATGATCAACAGGTTATAAGTTTTCTGCATATGGAAGAAACTTTCCAGGGCGCGGTGATCGACGAAGGTACCCATGACGAAAATCTTCGTGACTTTACGGTAATACTAGATCCGAGATCTCCAGAATCTTCATCAGACATGGTAACCTCTATCCCAAAATCTATGGTTAGATTAGAAATTTTTTATGATCTTCATGACAAGTTCAGAAAATCTGTGAACTGTAAAATGAATAGTTCCTCCTTGACGCACGAAAAAGTAAATTCGGGAACTAAAGACAATCCACAGTGCATTAATTTAGGGTTGGGGTGTTCTGAGAAAGAAAAGGTAGCATTTATTAAGTTGTTTAAGGAATTCAAAGATGTTTTTTCCTGGATGTACGACGACCTAAAATCCTTTGATCCTAACATCATACAACATGTTATTCCCATGAAACCCCAAACCCAACCTTTTCAAAAAAAGTTAAGGAAAATGCACTCAAAAATCAAACCAATGGTCAAGAAGGAATTAAACAAATTCCTGAACGCTAAGATAATCTTGCCAGTTAGGCACACACAATGGGTCTCTAATCTTGTCCTTGTCAGAAATAAGAGTGGTGAAATCAGACTATGTGTCAATTTTTGAAATCTTAACCGAGCGTCTGATAAAGACAACTACCCTATCCCTGCCATGGAACAGATCCTTCAACAAGTATCTGGTTCTGAAATATTATCCTTGTTGGATGGTTTTTTAGGGTACAACCAAGTCCTTATGTCTCCCTCAGACCAACTCAAAACTACTTTCTGTACTCCATGGGGCACCTACGCTTATAGAAAGATGCCCTTTGGACTCATAAACACCGGTGCCACTTTCCAGAGAGCGATGGACATCGCTTTCCGAGGCTTAATAAATCAATCTATAGTAGTTTACCTAGATGACATCACTATCTTCTCGAAAAATAATGATGATCATCTAGCTTATTTAAGATCCGTTCTACACGGATGTCGTAAGTACGACATTTCTTTGAATCCTAAAAAATCTATCTTCGCAGTAGAACAAGGTAAACTCCTTGGATTCATTGTATCGAGAAAAGGGATGATTATCGACCCTGAAAGAACTCAAGTCATTTCGAAACTGCCCCCTCCCTCGTCAAAAAAGTCCATGCAATCTTTCTTAGGTCAGATAAACTTTGTTAGAATATTCGTCCCCATATTTTCAGAAATGGTGAGACCATTACAAAACCTAATAAAAAAGGATGTACAGTACCATTGGGGACCTTTAGAAAGACAGACTTCTGATTCAATAAAAAAGGCCATAATAGACGCTCCTTCTCTAATGAGCCCTGACTTTTCGCAAGACTTCACTCTCTACACATTTGCCTCTGACCGATATTACACTACTGTCCTAACTCAAAAGAACATTGAAAACAATGAGGTCCCAATCGCCTTTATGAGCTTAGCCTTCAAGGGGGCAGAACTTAATTACCCAGCCATAGATCAGAAATCCTATGCTCTTTTCAAAACAGTAAAACACTTTCGATCTTATCTGTTGAAATCTAGGACGAAAATCATTGTCCCTTACCCGACTGTCAGAAATTTATTAGTACAAAAAGAACTAGGTGAAAAAAGGGTGAACTGGGTCACATCATTACAAGAATATGACATAGAAATCACCCCAAAACAAATTGTAAGAGGCCAAGTTTTATGCAAATTGGTTGTTGATTCAGCTGTAGGATAGCAAGAGGAAAATGATATGTTAAATCCATGAAAACACTATAAAAATCAAATCTGCTGTGCACAAAACCCTGTTAGTCCCTGGTACGATGACATAAAATTTTGTATTATACATGGATCAACTCCCCGTCACCTTGATCCCACAAAAAGGAGAGAACTAAGATTAAAATCTGCTGCTTTTCAACTTATTAATGGTATTTTGTTTCGTCAAAATTTTGATGGAGTACTAATGCGCTGTCTTGAGAAAGATGAAGCAGAAAATGTCTTATTGGAATTGCATGCAGGAGAAGCTGGTGGGCATTTTGGTGGAGACACCATTGCCCATAAAGTATTAAGAGCAGGTTATTACTGGCCTACCCTTTTTAAAGACGCTCATGCTTTATGTCGCAAGTGTGTGATTTGTCAAAAAGCATCTGGATGGATACAGAAACCAGCTTTCCCTTTGCAACCAGTTTCGGTAGACTCCCGTTTTCAGTAGTGGGGTCTGGATATTATAGGCCCAGTGAATCCACCATCCTCGCAGTAGCACAAATATATCATAACAACCACGGATTACTTCACCAGGTGGTCCGAGGCTGCCCCATTAAAATCTGTAAATACCAGCCAGGTAATATCCTTCTTGAATTCAAATATTATTACTCGTTTTGGTATCCCTGAATGCCTGGTATTTGATAATGCTTCTCATTTTTCGTCTCCTAAAATGAGTGATTTCTCTCTAGAAAAAGGAATTAAATTAAAGTACTCCGCCAGCTACTACCCCCAAGGCAACGGTTTGGTAGAATCGACGAATAAAAACCTGATCAAAATTATCAAAAGAACGATCTCCGAAAACTATAAAAATTGGTATAACGCATTGTTAAACGCAATCTGGGATGATAGAGTAACTCCTAAAACTGTTGTGGGTAACTCACCTTTCTTTCTCGTTTACGACAGGGAGACGATTCTTCCACCACATGTCCTTCTTCCATCTCTGCAGTTATCGCAGAAAGTATAGGAAGAAGACTGTCCCCCTTTGGAGAGTCGAATGAACGCTTTGTTAAAATTAGAAGAAGTGAGGGCTCAAGTAAAAAAAAAATTGGATCAACGTCAACTCATTGTTAAAAACTGGTTTGATTCCAATTCTGCCTCTGATAGAAATTTTGAGGTAGGTGACCTTGTCCTAAAATGGGACAAACTTCATGAGGGAAAATGAGAGCATACTAAGTTTTAGAACTTGTGGTTGGGACCATTTTTAGTTGCTGAGAAATTTGGTCCCAGTTCCTTTCGATTACAGAATTTAGAGGGACAACCAGACACCTTTTCGATGAATGGCCAAGCTCTAAAAAGGTACTTTGCCGGATGACGCTCCCATGCACACTGTGTAAATATTTTTTGTTTTGTTTGTTGTTTGTTTTTTCTTTGCTGATTTGTTTTGATTTTTTCCTTTTTTCTTATCGGTCTTTCTTTTGAAACATATATGCCTGCACCATGGGTTAGTTCAGATAGAAATAACAAAAAAATTTCCCTTTGAAAATGACTGCTGAAATTTGTTTGAACATCAATTCTGGTTTTTCTCTGAGTTTGCAACTATATTGAAGATAACGTGTTGTTTGAAAAATGTTTCTTTATTTCAATATGCAACTAAAGGTATTCACGATCATCCATAAAAATTATTTTTATGTTGTCCCTGTTCCTTAAGAGAACAACTCAGAGATGTCTCCCTGCTCTTGAAAGGTTGTTTTATTAACAAACTATTTCTAAATCTTGATGAAGGACAGTTAAGAAATATCTTCAAGGTCTGTGACATACTAAGATGTGTTAAAAACCCAGAATTTTCAGCGTCACCCCGCTCTATTAAGTATCTTTAAAAAACTAAATAATTTTTTCAGAGAGTTGTGGGAAGTGCTTGTAAACCTGTCGGGATATTGAACAGGTCTGCTGGCAGCGGGTAAATGCATGCATGATGCCGAGATAACTTCGTCGGGGTACTGAACAGGCCCGCTGGCAGCGAAGCAATGTGAGGTATAAGAAAATTCTCAGATATGGATTTTTTTTTGACCTTAAAAGTCCTTCGTTCTGATCTGGAACTTCTTGATAGGATACAAATATCGGAGTGGGTTAATTGACATCCCTGTTGAGGCTATGGATGCCTGCTGACAGCAGCGACCCTGTCAACAATATTAAAGATTTTAACTTTAATATCGTGGCTCTCTTTTGTTAAGATTGTCATCAGTTTTCGTCTCTTTAAAATAACAGTGGTCTGAAACTGGAATGCATTAAATTTATTTACGATGTTCAGATAGATTTTTGGTTGTTTTCAATTCGAAGTTTTTTCTGATCATTCTAATATGAACTCGTTCATTTGGAAGAGATAACTACTTCTCCCAGCGTGTCACCATTGTTGGCAGCAATGATATAATTTCTCTTATTTGTAAGCTGCCTACATAGGGTCTCTAAATTTTCATTACTCGTCATGAGCATTGTCACTAAACGACACTTGCCACTTGTCACTTTTTACATATCTTCTTTTCAATTTTTGTTTTCATGACTATAAGCATGAAAACTCGCGGCTGGAATTGACATTTTTGTTTTGATTTGTGATTAAAGGAAGACTGCTCATGTGGTTTATTATAGAATTGTCATATTTTTTGCTATGAACATGATTGTTCTCCTTGTTTATGACCCCTTGGTTCTAAACATGCCTTGGTTGCATAAGTGAAAGACCTCCATTTATTAATATTCGATTAATATTGATGGAGTTTTTATCCATGAAACTTTGAATTATTCAATTGTTATTTGATGCACTTACCTTTGTGATTAATCTATGAATGCGCGTGCTATGGTTTTCAAAGTGATATGATCCTAATACGTACCCAATTCCAAGGTGGCATACGAAGTACAACATGCCATTACTCTTCTGTATGGTCTCGGGCTTCACGATTTCATTCCCACACAAGGTGATTAACGCCTCTGCCTATCGTTTGAACTATCATAGCATTGTTTTGTTGAGGCTCGGGGCTGTGGCTCTGTGGCTTTTTATCAAACCCTACTTGTGAGTCCTGTGTTGATTCCCTTCTGTTTGCCATGGCTCTAGTGGTAAGGATCGAGTCAAATGGCATCCAAACCTTGCTATCGTATGATAATGCCAGGGATGATTTAGAAAGGAACCATTGGCATTTGTTCATTGAAGAATTTAGGGGTTTCAATCTTCGAGTTGCCCAAGAATTTTCCTTGACCTTCGATGGCTGCAGGGAAAAGATAGGTGACGTACAGTTAGAAGTAACAAAATATTTTTTAAGCCAAGCCACAGGTTTACTAGTTGTTGGGAAAAAATGGTTCAAGAATGAAAAAGTTGAAGAGGTCCCCTAGATTTTGATGTTCATCTCATGCAAAATTACTAGTTGCGATCGAGGTATGCGAGTCTCATCCTTAAAAAATAGGTGGCATGATCTACTTGCTATTGTGAAATAATTTATTACATGTGAAGGAAGATTCAGATTAGTTTTCCAGTATCAGCTGCACTTGCTTACGAGTTTCATTGGCTTCCCGTTGAATATGCCCTACTTCCTGCTTAGAAGTCTATACAAGATGGGAAAATAGTTTAAGAAGCAAAGGTTTGATTCAAGTTTATTCCATCATGGTTTAATTAAAATTATCCTTGTGCACCAGTTGCAATTACAAAATGATTGTTGGGATGCATTTATTTCACGAAATGGCTTTGGTAACAGTGAAATGGGACAGGTTGATAAGCCGGTTATCGTAGAAACCCTTGTGGAACCTACCGCCTCTCCTCCACCGCTCCTTCCCTGTGATCTTGCCCCTAATAATGAACCCTCTACCTACCCTGATGTTACTCAATAGGACAATCAACCAGGTTCGCACCCAAAGAGTTGCACTAAAACTGTCATAAAACCTACAGGGAAGAAGCACAAGGGCAGTGTCGATGTTAATTTCAAGAATAAAAGGGCTAGTCGTTTGATTTCACGAAGTGTTTGGAATAAAATCAAACCCTGTGTAGACACAAACAACACAATTGAAGTAAGTGAAGACTTAGATTCAGAAATTGAGAGGTTTTTGGCTGAAGAAGATCCCGTGTCATACAGGCTCTATCCTGACACACCCTATGACTGTGTAAACAACCTGCCTCCATGTCTAAAAGGTAACCCAAAATTCTCGGGCATTCAACTCTGTGATAAACCTACCTTTCGCGTGAACGATTCCCCAACCCTTAATGCTGTCAGTGCCAATGCGCAGTCCCTACAACCACAGTGTGATGAATGTCGATCTTGGATCGAGAGGTATTATACGGATGTGCCTTTGCTACAGTCCCAGCTTAAATATTTAAAAGACCAAGTGGATTTGTTGAAAAACGAGAACAATCGACTCCAATCCATAACTCAAGCAAAGGAGAAACGCCTAAAAACTAGAGGATCTGTCATATTTCAGAATGTAGAGGCAGCAACAGCAATCGTAAACTCCAAGATTGCTTGATATGTTTTACTTCCATGATTTGAGGTATGATCTTTTTGAATTTTAGCATGATTTTGTCACTCTCAATTTAGGATATACGATTTGAGTGAATAGATTATCTCTCTTATAAAGATTAGTTTTTTTTTTTTTATTGAATAAAATATGATTGTAGTTGTTATTATAACTAGCTATAGAATCGTAAGATTCTGTAGCCAGTTAGAAAAATTCGAATTGCTTGATTTGAAAATTGAAAACATATCTAAAATATTCCCATTTTCATTTGTTTTCAGGAACCCATGATTTCCAAGGAGATATGAGGCACTGTTGAGATCTCCCAGCCATATCAACTTTGTGTTTTTAGCAAATAGATTAGGCTGTTGGTATTTTTATTCAGTGAAATCAGGGTGGTTGCATCCCCCATATTTTTGGAAGATATTTGATATTATCAATAGGAAACATTTTTGTTTCCTAGAACCTATATAAGCATGTTATTTTGTAAACATGGCATCATCTCAGCCTGGGGAAAAACTATGGATTTTTCATTTACAGACTTGAATGAAATATAATATTTGTCACAGCTTTAGCTTTTCCGTATTGTGGTTTTATTCAAGTCATGCTTATTTCAATTTGTAAATAGATTATGATTGATTTCGTTTCCATGGTTTACTACAAGTTGGTATGATAAAATTTTATATATTATCCATGTTTCATGTTCCATATTTAAAACACAGTAATCATTTGTTCAAACTTGAATTAAGAGATTTATCTTTATCTTTGATTGAACGTTTAAACACAAGTTCTCACAACAAGATTTATCTTAATGTGGTTGCTTGTAAAATTATGAGATTGTTGTGATCATATCTTTTATGTGTTCTGTCATTTGAATTCCATCATTACTGCTTCACATTTATTAGAAGCAATTTTAGGATCTGCTGCAGGTTTACCTCGTCAGATAAGGTGATTGGATGCTACACATCGAATAGATATTGGATGCGATAACATGTCAACTTGTTATTTAATTTCATTAGTATAATAGATATAGAAGTTCCCTATATTTAAAACACTTTTTACCATCTATTATTTCTTTTGTTTAATTAGACAGTTTGATATTCAATTTGTTTTATATAAACATTATAAAAAAACAAATCATAAAGATTAAATAATAGTTTTACTGTTGTTTAAAAAATCAATTTACATTCGATTTTCAGGGATTTAGATTAAAATTCATATTTTGTACATATTATATATATATTATAAATATAATTATTTGTATATACTGTACATATGATAAGTAGAGTTATTTTTATTAGTTAAACTGGAAATATATATTAGTTGTATATATAGTTTTCAATGATTGTTATTTATTAAGTTATTGCATTTCCTTTAGTTTTTTTTTCACTTTCTTTAGGACTTAGATCGACCAACGGAGCCGCTAAAATCGTCAGAGTGGATTAATCCAAATGGCTTGGGTTAATTAGAAAACCCAGGACCAGATTCACTCCTCCATTTGACGAACGGTCAATTACGCCTGTCAACAGGCTCCCAGATTGTAATTTTCTTTGACTGAGTAAACTGTTCTCTGGTTATGTACTGGACCTGAGAATTTTTTGTTAGTAGAAGTCAGTTTTTATTTACATCATCTTGTGACCTGTTATGATGAAGTATTCATGATTGAAGGATCCACATGAGGTTTTCATGGTTGTGTTATGATGAATGTTTGATTATAATGCTGTTGTTATGTTCTTCAGTTTGCTTTAAACTTTGAATGCAAGAGGATCTTGTATTTGAGTTTTTCTTTCTTGGGCTGCTTGAAGACCTAATGTTAATAGCATACCTTTACACCTCCCTCACTAATTCTTCCTCCTTTTCATTTTTATTCCAATTCACTGACTAAAGCTAATCAAGACCTCATTTTCTTGTGCATGATTAGCCTAGATTTTTGAGTTAAAACCTTATTATTCTGAGTCTTGTCCATTTTACCTTTTAAGAAACTCATTTACATTTACAAATATTTTGATGTTACCAAGCTCACATGATTACAGTCTAGGGTGACTTTTGGAGTGATAACAGGTGGACTGCATGTGAATCCTCTGAGGATGTGTGAAATAAGACAGATGTTGGGGGTGGGCTATGATAGACCCCCATAGGCTATACAAGTGATTGCAACTCCTTAGGCCTGGAGAAAGGTAACCTAGAAGAAAATATCGATTTCCTAGGGAATGAAGTAGTACTATAAGTAGTAGATATGTCAATAACCAACATACATATTAATAATATTGAAATATTAGTATAAAATAGTAAAATTAAAACACATAAACACAAAAAAATTGAGAATTATATGATATTTAACTCTACACGTGATACCTATGATGCAGGTGACTTGTCCATCCCATATGGACATTTCGTGACATATCCTAGTCCCAAATACTATAGAAACACAAGAACATTAAAAATTTGAGGGTGTCATAAAATAAATAAATGAGTATGGTGAATTTATCAAACGTGACAATACCTATGTGTCGGGTGCACCCAATGAGAAGGATGCCTCTATTACTATAGTATTGGTGGGGCTAGGAAATAATGCATCCATGGGAGTAGAGGTCTAATGATGAAGAACATATAGAGGCTTAAGATACTAACCTCCTCCATGAAGCTATGTTGTCCACTGGGCTCTATAGACCCATAGCATGTCTTCCCATAGCTCAAGCATCTGTGAGGTTCACATGGATGGTTTCTATGTCCATGTGCCCTATCCTCTCTATACTATGTTTTGCATGTTGAAGTTCCAACCCCTCTATCAATTTCACTGGAAGGAACCTCCTATCGAGATAGTGTTACCAAGCTACTATGTTTCACTAGGCTATGAGTAAATGATGAAATGACTATATGTACCTGTTAAAATCTATATGAAACAGGAGGATGTGGGGTAGGGGGTTAGGCCTTCACATGGGGGTATGAGGACCTAACATGGGATAGGGCCTGACATTCTCTCGGTCTTGTGCGGACCCTCTCCCACCCCCTGGAATTCACCCATGTCAAAGTAGTTGAAATGCTCACCCAAAATAAAATCATCCCATAATTTGATCTTAAAATATAAGGGCACCTCCCTATTATTGCAAGGAGGTTTATCAAATACGATATACCACCTATCCATCTAGTTTTGACTAATCTGGGGATGAATGCACCAGTCAATGGAGAGGCTTTTCTTAGTCACTTGTAGTTCTTGTCCGTTTCTAGGATCCCTAAAAATAGTTAATATGTGATGTTTTTAAGTGTCCAAGTCTTTGGCTTGGTTTCTGTCTAAACCAATGCTATAGTACACATACATTCTTGTCATATAATTAGAAATAGAGGTTAATTTCCCTTGGTAACTTTCAATGGGCTTTATGATGATGTCCAAAGAAGTGCCCAAGGAGACTCTTCTAGGCCCTCTAGTGTCCCTTAATTGTTCCTCAAGGGTTCTTAATATAACTATTTGGGCGTCCCTGGGCCCTCAGGATCTATCCCCAAACAAGGCCCTTCTCTTCAAAATCCTCCTATCATATCCCTCCCTAAAAAGTCTATCCCTAACCCCTCCAACATCTCCCCCATCCCCAATCAAAACTCCTTTGAGTCTCTGGGTGAGCCATCTTCAAAGAAAAATCCATCTTCAGTGCCTATGTTGGAGCCTATTTCCTTCTCCGCTCCAATATTAGTCAGAATAGAAGAAGAGTCAGAAGAAGAGGATCCTTCAAAGGATGACACTCAAGAAGAGGAACATCAAGTAAATGAAGAATCCTTATTAATATCAAAACCCAACCAAGATGTGGAGGAAGGAGAACTGCTCCTAAATAAACCCAGAAAGTCTGGTCGGAGATCAAATAAAGAAGTTAGATAAGAAACGACATCAAAATAAAAGGCACAAGGTAAGCATATATCTATAAAAAATTCCATGCATACTTCAACACGCAAAAGAGGAAATAAAGGATTTGACCTTCCGACCTATGGCATTCAGGCCTCCTCCACCCCCCATAATTGAATCTCCTCTCCTGGAACTATAGGGGATTTGGTAGAAAATTCAAAGTTGAATCCCTAAAAGATCTCAAATCTATGGCCAACCCCTCAATAATCCTCCTCTAGGAGACCAAAATGGAGGTGTTAATGATCCTAGAAACAACAAAAAAGCTTTTCAAAACCATTGATGGAGTAGTCGTAAGTTCTCAAGGAGTCACTGGCATCATATCAACTCTTTGGGACGATCATATCTGGACTCTTGAGGTAACTCTAGAAACTCAAAGTTGGCTTCTAACTATTCTTAAAAATAAGGATAATAGTAATATCATCTCAGTAATTAACATCTATATGCTAAACTCCTACAAGGAAAAAACCACTTGTTGGAAATCCCTTTTCATGTTCAAAAGAACCATTGATCTATCCTCTTGTATAATAGGGGGAGATTTTAATACCCACCTCAACTTAGGAGAAAATAAAGGAGGTAGTAAAATAAGAGACCCCTTCTCTGAAAATCTAATGGATCTATTCACAGACTGGGATCTACAGGACATCAACTCGTCCAAAGGAAAGTATACTTGGAACAACATGAGATCTAGCCTCTACCATATAGCATCTCGATTGGACCTATTTCTCATCAACAATAAATTTTGTCTCTCCCTATTACACGTCAAAATTCCTCACTTCGATAATATTCCATTATCAGTGTCGCAAGTGTCTCACTTTTTTCACAGGTGTCTTAAATGTTGTATTTTCATTATGCATATGTCGCATTGCAAAGAACACCATGGAAACACTTGATACATCCTCTAAGATTGTTGGAAGGGGAAATCACATCCTTTGACAAACTAAGAAATTTTTTTTCCTCGAGAAATGCTCATATTAATGAACTTTTGGAAGATCAACGCTCCCCTACTCATATATAGGGAGCTCTACCTCTCCTTGTCCATCTACCAAGGAGAGTTTCAGTGCCTTGTTCCCAGTTTTGAGGGAGTGTCGATTGGTTGAGAGAATCTTGGGAAGAAATGCCCCTTATCTCTAAGGACAACTAGAGATGATCCGAGTTGGTTTGGCTCAAATCCAATCTTTTGGCTGCATCTAAGGGAGATGACACAACTGATGGAGTTATATCCTCAACTTATTCCAAATATAACTAAGGTGGTTGAGCCTCTCAAAGCCTATAAAAGGAGGCATTCTCATGGTGAAAAGGAGGAGAATATCAACAAAAAGTATTGTCATTCTGATCATGGATCTTTCGAGCAAGGGGTTGGACAAGGAGAACTTGGAGAGGTTGTTGAAACTACATCTACAGATTGTAAGTGCCTTGTAATGTTCTCATTAATATATGCTTGGCCTATTTCCTTCAAGTTTGTGTATGATTGCATATGCTTGCATTTTATTGATAAATTTAGTTTAAACTAATCTTGGTAGAATAGGAAGTATGCATTGTATTTGTTGCCTATTGGATTGCATATCTCATTAAGGAGTTTGAAGATAAAGTTACTCTTGGACTAAACAACGACAAGCTTCAGAAAAAGGTACATAACACTATCTTCCTCTTTTCCCTTTGAGTAGTTGAACTACATTTAAAGGAATTTTAATGTCCAATGTTAGCATCTTTCTATGTTGGTAATAGGGGTCTAGGATCCAAGAGGATATTCACCTGTCCGCAAGGGAATTTTCCTACAACAAAAATTGGCGACTCCATTGGGGATAAAACCACAACGAAAACCAAAATTCTCATGTCTCATTTGTGGTGATGATCATTACACCCGAGACTGTCATCATCGTGATGAAGTTGCAAAAATTTTCGAAGGGAATTCCCAACCCGTTGTGTTGACACAACCTTTTCCTCAGTAGCATTCCATGTTTTCTCAATCCCCTGTACCTTCGACAGGGGGAAATCCCAATCATCCTCCTAGCGAGGAAGCCTCGTTGAGTGCCCATATTTATATGTTTAATGGGATCGATTTAACCACTCACACCACAACGTATGACACGCCGACTAAACCTGATAAAGAGAAAGTCACTAAAGGTACTTTATCGGATCCATCTCCCACCACCGTTAGTCCTCCATATGGATGGATTCAGATTGAGAAACCCACTTTTGACTCTATTTTATGCCCTCCCAAGAGCACTATTCGAAAATTGACTTTTAATCCTAGTTCACATGCCGCCCAAAACTACAACATTGTTGAAGATTTGGCTCAAGAACCATGTGCTATGTCTGCTCTTGAAGTTCTATAACATTTTCCAAGTCAAAATAGAACACTCTTGGTTTCCATCGGTGCAATCGATCCTGAGTCATCGAATAATATCATGTTTAACCTTGATAAATTCAAGTCATGAATTTCTCATCAGCTTTCTTTTTTGATCGATGTGGTTGTTCATAACCAACATATTCATCATACCATACTGGATGAGGGAGATTTCACTTGTGTCATGTCATTATCTTGTTGGAAAGGTTTGAAATCACATGCACTTAATCAATCCCCTACAATGTTACAAGCATTCGACTGCAAGGTTTTCTCCCTCACAGACTCTTGCAGTCCTTAGTTGTTTAGTTGGGAGGAAAGACTGTCTCTGTCAATGTAGAGGTAGTCGATGCTCTCCTTTATTACAACTTGTTTTTAGGAATAATTTGGTTTTATGCCATGATTGTTGTCGCTTCATCAGTTTTTTGATGTGTACAATTCCCCTATCAAGTTAAAATTGTCACTATCGACCAGTTAGATTACTACACTCCCGACACTCACAGTCCCGCCACCAACAATATTCCTTTCTTGGGAGATACTAATATCACTTATGAAATTTTTGGTGTAGTTATTTTAAAATATTCTTCCTTTATGGGTACTTTCCCTACACCACTTCCT
The DNA here is from genome assembly GCA_010110895.2 of Picea sitchensis. Taxonomy (NCBI): domain Eukaryota; kingdom Viridiplantae; phylum Streptophyta; class Pinopsida; order Pinales; family Pinaceae; genus Picea; species Picea sitchensis. The sequence continues at coordinate 19,311 of SNQJ01S0147002.1, read as the reverse complement.
CCCACCTCGCAACACATTTCCATGATCAATATGATCTTGACTATGGCATATCAAGATTACGAATCATATGATCCTTGGGTTGTGCCTAGTCCTTTGGAATTCGATGCACTAGGTGACGTTATGCCACTTAGTCCTACTGAGGCTTCATGCAATGCCATCCAATCCATCTCTCCCTCATTGGAAGACCAAAATATGTTGGCATCAAACACTTACTTGTTGCCATGTTGGTTGGATTCCCTATCCTCTACTTTCAACTACATCCTACGGATTTTTCCATCAGATGAATCCATTATGTAAATGCTTGGTATGGACGAGGTACCTTGGGATGAAAACCATCATTGTTCATATTTTCTCCCTTGTCTATATGAAATTGAGAAAGATATACGCTCTATCTTTCTTGATGGTGTTATCGATTCTCCCCAATCTCCCATCCTTACCCAAGATACTACTTCCGAAGAGAATTTAGGAAACATATATTCTATGATCGCTATCGACATCTTGATCAAATAAGGTATCATGGAAAATGTTCATCTCGGTGCTAATTGTTCACCCGAGGAAGTGGAATCTTATGCCGCTTTATTCAAATAATTTTGCAATGTCTTCGCTTGGAGTTACAAAGAAATGCCAGGGATCGGTCCATCGATCATTGTGCATGAGATAAAAAATTACCCAGGTGTTAAACCTGTATGACAGAAACTTTTCCCGGTTCATCCTAAGAAAATTGTGGCCATAAAGGAAGAAGTTGAAAAACTTTTGAAGTCTGGTTTTATTTATCCTATCCCCTTAATGAAATGGGTTTCTAACATCGTTTTGGTTGCTAAAAAACAAGGAACCATTCGTGTCTATGTCGATTATAGGGATCTCAATAAGGCTTGTCCAAAAGACAATTACCCAACACCCTTCATTGAAAAAATCATCGACAATTGCGCTCGTAGCGTTATATTTTCCTTCATGGATGGTTTCTCAGGGTATAACCAGATCAATATTCTCTCGACTGATTAGCATAAGACAACCTTCATCTGCCCTTGGGGGACATTCTCTTATCGAAATGTACCTTTTGGTCTTAAAAACATTCGTGCTAGTTTCCAGTGGGCCATGTCGTACACTTTCTGCAATATCAAACATATTGTGGAACCTCACCTTGATGATTTACCCGCCCATTCATCTACTCGACGAGATCATATTGGTCATTTACGGGCCATTTTTCTTTGATGTCAGTTTTACCATATCTGTTTGAACCCTCACATGTGCATCTTCATTGTCGAATTAGGTTGACTCCTCATATTTTTCATCTCCAAATATGAGATTAGGGTGGATCCCTTAAAAGTAAAATCTATTCTCATTTTACCCCCTCGCAACAATCTGGCCCAACTACAAAGTTTGCAAGGGAACACAAATTTTCTTCGTCGTTTTATGTGTAATTACGCTGAACTCACTAACGTATTTATGAGATTGTTGTAGAAAGGCACTCCTTTCATCTGGGATGACACTGCTCAATGATATTTTGATGCTCTTAAGCATGCATTAACACACACGCCTCTCTTACACCCTATGAATTATGCACAAAACTATATCCTTTATTTGGCTGCCTCTACTTCCACTATTTCTATGGTGTTAGTTCAAGAGGATCCTAATGGTGATAAACATGTGATATACTATTTGAGAAAGAGTCTGTGAGGTACTACTACATTCGAGACTTGGTCCATAGAAAAACTGTAAATTTACAGTACATAGCCACGAACGAGCAGGTAGCTGATATCCTAACCAAGCCTCTGACCTCAAGACAATTTGTGCAACTGAGAGGCAATCTTGGTGTAACATCCCTGGTCGTCAACCCCACGACCGGGAAAATGCCACTGTGTGGAAAAAACATTCTCATACTTATATATATAACATGAATTAAGTCATATTACACACATTTAACTAAACCAAATAGAGTAATCACATAAATACGACTAACATGTAGGTTTAATGGGATTTACAGTAATTCATGATTACAGCAGAATACATGATAATATTGCAAGAATCACAGACATGCATATACTTATAAATTAAGTACAAAATTAACACTTATCTTTTATTACTGGCGTAATTCCACCAACCACATGCAGGCCTTCCATGAACCTCCCAGCCTTATACCATGCTGCTCATCACACTCAGCAGTGGGTCACCCCCGAGCTGGGACCAAGCTCCACCCAAGGTAAGGGAATCCTAAACTAGGCTGAGGTTACAGGGAAAACTACACAAAATAATCAGAAGGATTCTTCCAAGGATGCCTTCTTATGCCCACTACTCACGGACTCTCATTCCCCACATGCTTGTTCCACCTGGGAGTATACACCTTCATAAGCACAGTCCATCAATGCTTTACCTTCCTCTCTGGGTCTCGGCAATAGGCCGGATAAGGATTTTTTAGAGCTCTGTAGCTGGTACTGGACTCTCTCTGGAAGAATACCACTTCCTAGTAGACTCCTTCACCTGGAAATAGCTTCTCACAGGCCTGACAGACTGCCTCTTCAACTAAGGTCCTTACAACCTGGTTCTTAAGCCCCTTCCAACTCAATTTCTGCATGGTGAGGATAACCAAAACACAACCCCACTTAGGAAAACATAAAGCAACAACCTACAGACAGATCGGGTATGGATTCAGCTCTGCAATGGTGGATAGAATGGGTTCTTGAACTCACAAGTCGACTTTCCCCTCCTGACCAGTTCTCTCAATGGTGCATAGGTATGTCAAGAACATGCGCAGACCAATAACGAAATCCCATGGATGATGTTTTGGTATTTAGGAAGACGTCTCGATTTTCTGGTTCTCAAAGCTGTGTGAGGTTATGCAAAGGC
>SNQJ01S0147001.1:0-13829 GCA_010110895.2 Picea sitchensis | reverse complement strand
CACGAAAAAAAGAAAGTTCCCGACGGAACAAAAAGCTATGGGTCAGTTAACTGAAACTCCCGCCCATGCATGGTCGAGGTTTCGTCCAAAACCCTAGCTCCTTCTAGCCTATAAAAGAAGGGGTAGGGGTACCATTTGGAGGAGGAAAAAATATAGCAAAGAAACTCTTCCCATTTATGTAATCCATTGTCCCAACCCTTTAGCCTTTCCTCATGCCAAAGGATATTTAACACAAATTAGTTGGAGGATAGAAGAAGAGGAGCCCAGGATCAGGTTCAAGGAGTGGTGGCTAGTCTCAGCTTTGATTGTAAGTTGATTCATTTTTATCAATAAAAAGAATACTTTTCCCATCCCAATGCATGAGTTATCTATAATTTGATGAATTTATGCTTTATTTCTAACCCTTGAGTAGAGAAGTAGTGTGCATGCATAGTTGTTATTTGTCTTGATTGCAGGTTATCTGTGGAAGGAGTAGCGCAAGAAAGTGGTCAAAGCGCAACAGAGGATCTACATCAAACGTTGGTAAAAAGGTTAGTGGTTCTCTTCATGCATTTACTGTGAAAGAGGGGTTTTTATCTTGGGTTGTAGGTTAAAAAGTAATTTATTTTCAATCAAAATCTGCATGCAAGTCTGACCCTAGTTTGCTAGTCCGTAGGGTATTTTTCCCAACAACAAAGAGATATAACAATAGAAGAATCAAAATATGACGAATAATCTTCTGCAAATTCAGGGATAGAAACCCCTGGTTCAGGAAGGATAAACGTAGGCCCGAGATAAATAATACTAGGTACTAGTGATTCCACCTTAACCTCCAAATTATAAACTCCTTTTTCAGTATTAAAAGGTTTGTCTCCAAAAATAATTTTGTTTGAATATTGAATTTTACCTTTCAAGTCACATAATTTAACCTCTATAGGATCAATCTCAAAACTTTATTATTTTATATGTGGAGTACTAATATGTGACTCAATGAAGGAATTTTTCGTCTTAGAATATTTTGTTTTGAAATAACAAAAAAAACTAGTTATCGATTCATCGATCTCAACTACTTATTCAAAAGTTTTAGTATGAGTATTGGATGTGTTAGCATCATGATTTGCATAGATAAGGTTATAGGTTTGTCAAAATATTTATAAATTCATTTTTTGAGTCACAGTGTGTGTGTGTGTGTTTTATCTCATGATGTCTCAAAATTATTGGGTCATTGATCAAATAAGAAATAAGATGCAAGTCAAAAAGGAGTCAAGTTATAAGCCTAGGTCATGCTCGTTTGAAATAAATTCACAAGGTGTCAAGTGGTATGCCAAATTCAAGTTATAATTCTAGGTGGAAGGTTATTTCAAAAGAGTATTAATGATCATTATCATGTGATGAAGTTAGTATTGAGATTATGATCACGTTTTGTGTTAGTTGTACCTTGACCACATAAAAATGTGTGTGTTGTGCAAATTCATTGCACAAGTTCCTTTAATTGACTTGAGAGGTATTTTCATCTAAGGACAAGAACTTTCCTTTTACAAATCCACTCCTTATCCACTCATGCATGCATATTTTCCACCTTTTGTCTATTTTCATTTGTCTTAAAAATTCATTTTTTCTGGTTCATCCTAACATGAATGTTCTGGTGATGCAGAGATAACTGCTTCGCCCAGTACATCACCATTGTTGGAAGCCACACATGATTTTGATATTTAACACGATCAAAAGAAATCACTTTCAATCGTAGCTTCCATCACCTTGAATTTGTAAACTTTTTCTGAGTTTCGAAATGACTGTTGGGTTAAAGCCTAACTTATTAATTTTTATTTTTTCGATTTTCGATTGTTTTAATTTTAATTCATGACTGTAAGCATAATTTAAACATAAAACTTGGCTTGTTTTAATAATTTTATGCCTTAGGAACATCTTTAAACAAACCATTCATATGTAATTGAAATATAAATCTTATAAAATCATTGTTATACCCATTTTTTTGTGTTAATACTATTATTGTTTCAATGGTTTGATAGTTTTCAATTTGTGAAGAGATTTTGATATTTGTGTGATAGTCCTGTCACAGATTCAATGGTCGTACCAACAGTCATAAAAATGAATACACACCTGTTGTACTCACATCCTCACCTCACCTTGTTGGTTTGACATATTAATGAGCCATTCATTACCTGCTTTGGGTTTCGATACTCTGTATGTTTGTCTCTCATCACAAGGAATGATAAATATTACAATGAAACCCCTAGTTTTCACTCCCACTATCTGGGCTATAATAACACACAGGCTATGTTATTTTCGTATCCCAACTCTCCATTCGCACTTGTTCCTGCTACTCCCACGAGTCAAACCCAAAACTATCTAGATTTATCCCTATTTCATTCTGGTTACATTTTTTATGGCACCTGTAATGTGAATCGAACCAAATGACTGATTTTTTTTGTTTTGTTTTAAGACCCATAATTGCACACCAGAGACACATTTTTGCAAGAGAATTTCTGAGAAAACGATTACGAATTAGGCCCAAACCTTTAAAACCCATTTCGGAAATGGGGTCATTTACCTTCTCTGTGGGCAAATTATTTAAAAATGAATCCATTTGAGAGGTATGTTTCATTTTCTGGATAGCATTTTCTCAGAAAATATGTTTCGTCTGAGTTTTTCTTTTTTCCCCTTTCCTCTCTGTGGGTTTGAAGATATGTAGAAAATGGTTGAATTCTATCATAGAAAGAAGATAAACCATGCTATCAAATACCTGTGTGATGATCCACATGATTACTCTCTATTCAATGAACCAAAATTTGTTCCTTTGCAAACCCCCATGGTTAAGGAACCACGATGCATGTTTTTTCACCCAGAATAACCTTGGAACAAATTATGGACATGTAATCTTAAGAACTGAATGGATAATTTGTTTGCATTTCGGCTTTAGACCAATGTAACACTGTTTCATTTATTTTTTGTCTCTTATATTTTGGAATATTGATATGTTATCTAGCTTTAGCCTTAATGACATATAATGTTCTTTCTTATTCAGTGCTTTAAATTTTATCCATAGCTTGTTGTTTCATATATATTATATCTGTTATTGTTATTTCAATTTTCTATCATGGTTTACGCTTGATGTTCAATTGATGCATCAAATGAATGCTTCACATTAAAATTTCTTTTATTGTAATCATTCATCATTATATGGTCACTGGATCTACATGTGTAGTACTCTATTCTTATATCCTAGCTGTCAACAAACACCTTGAGTTTATTCAGGAGATGTTAGTGCAAGTCTGTTGCAGATTTCTCTCGCAGACGAGATAGTTGGAGGTCTGGATCGCACAGAGACATAAACAGAGTATGAAACTAATATCAGGTTAGCTTTATTTCCATTTAATTTCAATTATTTTATTTATAAGCAAAACAATATAGTTTTAGATTGGCTTTGACCATCACTCTATCCTTGTTTCAAATCATGATTATTTATGCTTCTTAGATATGTGATTATAAAACATAAAATATAAAAACATGTGATTTCTTTATCTACTTTCGAAAACAATTACCATACATTAATTTTGCAAGGCATTCACTAAAACTTGCAACTTGTAATTAGTCTATTCATAATGACATGTTCATATTCATCTTTTTGTTTAAAACATTTGTAAATAATTAGATTAAAGTATATGTATTATTATAGTTTTTAGCATTAAGTTGTTTATTTCTTTTCTTTGTTTTAGGACCCTAGTTGTCTAACAGAGCCATTAAACCCATCAAAATAGATTACACCAAACGACTTGGCTTATTTAGACAACTCCGGTCTGAATCTATTCTTCCATTTGATGACAAGTCAAATTTGCTCGTCAACAAATGGCACTAGAAGGAAGTCCGACTAGCAAGTTGGCTTTGTAGGAGCCTTTATCTTGAATGTATTTAATTTCCCCAAATCACTGTGTTGGAACATGCTTTCCACTTCTTATTACCTGATGTTCCCAATGAGACAGTCTCTCGCTTGTCCAAACTCAACTTTGATGGTTGGGGCGATGTATCTGCTAAAGACAACCTTAACAAGTTTTGGTGCAAATGCATCAAACATGACATTTCTGATTTAAACGTTTTGTGCAGATTGTTCGCTTTTACTTTTAGGGGTCGAATTAAAAATTGGTTTGAGTCTTTTCCAGCATATCACATTTTTGATCGGTTTCAATTTGTAGAGGAAATTTTAGAATCTTTTGAAATCTATGATTACAATCAATTATGTGAAGAATTTCAAACTTTGCTAATCAATGACAATTCATCTCCAGAAGGCTTTTCAACAAGAATCCATTGTGTTCTTTGTAAATTTAATCTTGATGACATGTCATTTGTACTAAATCTCCTCTATGATGCTTGCATCCCTTTCATTCAGTCATGTTCAATTGCAAATGACGAACCAATTACAAATCCTATCACTCAATTGCGAGAAGAATTTTGTTCGCGGGATGAGAAGAATCCATCTGAAAATTTTGAACAATCAAGGGAGGTAGAACCTATTGAAAAGGTTCTTACTGAAAATCAAACATGTTTTTCCTCTGAATCATTGTATACTCAGTCCTTGACCATCGTGGAAGACGATTTGATGTTGGTGTTACACATCAAAATTACTCAACTAGATAAGTGTCGCATATTCCTCTCAATTGTCGCAAGTGTCGCAACTGCCTTACAACTTTCACAAGTGTCGCAAGTTGGTCACAAGTGTCGCAAATGTTGTTTGAGCATACTACCCTGATGATGACACTAAGGAGGCACTTAAAACATCTTATGTACTTGGTTTGAAGAAGGAGAACTAGTTCACTGGAGTCAAAAAACTCTTAACACCTGAAAAGGGCTTTCAATCAAGAGTTTTGAGGGTGAACGCTCCCCTGAAACAGTCTTAGGAGTGCTGGCGCTCCCCTATAAGGCCTCAGGGAGCGTTATAATGCTTCCTCGCCCCTCTAAAGGAGAGCTGCCCACTTTTGAAGCGCTGGCACTCCCCTTAAGCTTCTCAGGGAGCGTTCTAGCACTCTGATGCCCCTTTTGAAGGAGCGCTCTCTAATCTGGGTCAGTTGTTAGCCTGGTGAGGAGAATAAGGAAACGATCTTTCGAGATGAGGAGGCAGTTGTATTCGAATTCTTGGTTTCATCAAAAGATCCCTGATCTAAGGAGGAGGTTCCCAACTTGTTCTAAACATAACTCAAGAGGTTAAGCTCCTCCCAACCTATATAAGCAAGCTCTATGATGGTGGAAAGGGGGGAAGAATTGCTAGCATGAAACCTATGATCTCATAGGAAATACACAGTCAACCAAAGGAGAAGTGATCAGTGAAGTTGCTGTCAACCAGGTTTTGGATCTTTCGAGCAAGGGTTAGATGAAGGGGACTTGACGAAGCTATCGCATTTGCATCTACGATTGTAAGTACTGCTGTCATTATTCTCATTAATATGACATGCTTGGCCTGTTTCTTTCTAGTTTGTGTCTGATGTTACATAAACTTATCATTAATTGATAGATCTGTCTTCAAGCTAATATCAATAGAGTAGGAAGTGGTCATATCTTGTTTGTCTGCAGAACTCAGTGAGGAGCAAAGGATTGGAGCGCAATTCAGAGCGTGCAGGGACAAACGTCGATAAAGAAGTACTTATGTCGTCCTTCCTTCTCATGTATTAGCGTAGATAGATTTGAAAGGAAGTCAGTGTCCACGTTAAGCATTTTTCTGTCTAGGGTTAAGGTCAAGCTCTTAGAGGTGATCTACCTGTCCGTAGGGAGATTTTCCTACAATAGAAACTGGCGAATCCACTGGGGAGATAGCCTCGAATCGAAACCTCTTGTTTCGATTTCTCCTCATTTAACTAGTTCTACCCCTTGATTGTTTCAGACCTAGTTCACTCCTCTTTTGATTGGTTTCATGAGCTGATTGGCTCCCTACCCCATCACACTCAGCATAATTGTCGGAATTGGATTGCAATGTTTTGATTTTTTCGACAATTTTTGGAGTTTCAGACCCTGGCGCCTCTGTCCTAGTGCTAACAGAGCGCCAATGCTCCTAATATCTTTGCACAGAGCACTATAACGCTCCTTTCCCTTGGCAACAGAGCGCCATCCCTCTTTGGCTCAAAAATATTCCAGAATTGCATTTTCTTGGATTTTGCCTCTGTGGTTCCTCTGCTGAGTAACCTTGTGAGTCAGTGTTTCTTCCTTTTCAACCTTCACATCTGTCTTTTGATTGAAGAATAAGCACCTTACTGTTTGGATCTTGTAGCCTTCTTCACTTTTGTCATTGAGTTTTTCCTGTTGAGTGAAATTTGAAACCTATGCATTGTTCTTCTCTCCTCTTCAGCTGAATAAAAACCTTGGTGAAGGTCATCAAAGGCCTACAGACCTCTTTATCTTGATTTGAGTCAAGGTCATTGTTCTTCAACTTTTGCTTTTTGGGTGTGAATTTTGTTTTCTCTTTGATTGTTTCGTTTTTGCTTTTTGTTTTGATTGCAACGAGAGGGTGCATTGTTTGTATGACTTTAGCTTGTGCTAGTTTGATTTTCATTCATACAAAGACAATTAGCAAGACAAGCATTGTGTTGAATTGATCTTTAACTCATATATGAACAATGAAAAAGCATCTCCCTGATTGATGGTGTATATTAGAAGGCATTTAAAAGTTCTTGCATTACATCAAGATTTGATTGAGAAAAATAATCGTTTGGGGACACTCCGTATTTGTGCTTGTTAGTGAAAAGAACTCTCTCTCTCCCTTAGATAGACGTTCATCGAAAGGAAATGACTGCTTATCATATTCGATGCATTCTTCGGGTCTGAGTCATAATTCCATTTGTTTCACTTCCATAAACCCCTTTTTACGTAAAGTACAGCCATAAAAATCAACACTAATTAAAAATTATCTAGAACTTTTTCTTTGCTAGGGATCCTCCACCAACAGTAAAATAGGTGTAGTACTTTGGATTAGGCTGTGAGCATAACCCTCCAAAGTTTCCAAAACAAACAGTAGCATCCTGAGTTAGGGAGAGTCAAATCCAGTTATCGTATAAGTCTGCCTGGGATCCCCCTCTCACACAGGGGTTACGCACAAGGTCGCATTCGGGTAAGCTACAGGGACTAACCCTCCGTGGTTTAACTGATTGCGGTGGTTGGATCGTATTATGGGGGTCACTTTGAGGTAAATCCACAATTACTGTGTGGAAACCTTCTAGTTGATTTTGGGCTTGATACCCTACCTATATGTTCCGATCGGACTGTCGATTGTTCCCGCCCAGGGGCCGACTGCGAATTGGTAACCTTAGTAGCCATAATATTTAGGGTCTTATACAAGGTGATGGTGATGGGATGTCTCACTGTACCTGGAACAGACATTGATCAAACTCACTCGGGCTCCTTGGAGGGTAAATCCACAATTACTGCGTGGAAGCTTTCACCAAGGCGTAAGTCTGTTAAGCAGGTCGCCATTGTAACTGTTCCACCCTACCCCCACCCCTTCTGGACTTGATCATGCAATGTTGGATTTAATCACCAACTAGTACGGTCATCAAAAGAAGGTCCTGTTTGCTTGGTTGTGATTCTTATATTTTTTAGCGTGTGTTGTTTCTTTTCGCTAGTTGGCCATAGATTTCTTTCACCGACTTTTTTCCGCCAACATCGACCCTCCACGCCGTTCGTGGAGGCTACAGGGACTTCCTCTAGAAAATATGGAAGGAAACACCCCTTTACCCCCTCATTCTACGAAGGAATCTCCTCAGCAAAGCGAGCTTAAAAACACTACAACTCCCCAGGAAGAAGTTCCCATCCCTTTGGAGAATTTTCGAATTGTCTCAGAATCTTCGGAAGTATACCGCATTCCAGAGGGATACGAACGACAGATCCTCCACTTAAATTCTGCCGGAGAATTTGTTGTCAATCCGGATATTCCAGCTGGGTCTCCTCAAAACCCTTTAGCCAATGACCCTTTTTGGACTGCGGACGTTGTTCGGAGTCCACCACGGTTGGTGCAAGATATTTATGGAACAGGAGAAGGTGTCGATGCATCTTTTTCCTACACTGTACCCCCAAATCACTTCACCGGTACTACCACTTTTACAGCCACACCAACCGTTGGTCCGAACATACCGTCCGTTGGCCCAAGGCCTACTATTCCCCTCTTGATGGCCCATTAGACAATGGCCCCACACATTCCGACTATCCCTGTCGGTAATGCGGTAGTTAATCAAGCCCCGATTGGCACACCTGTAACACCAAGACCTACACTCCCTTTTGGATTTAGGGCATTGAACGCGTCCGCTACCACCACTGCCCAAACCACTACTCAAATTGTATCGGGAAGTTCCATACCTATCCAACAACCCGGAGGGACTAACCTTGGTGGTCCTAACCCGATCGACAACACTGTTCAGTCATTGCCATCTAGCTTTCAGATCCCGGGAACTCTACCTCAAACTGGGGGGCATCCTCCCTCCGGAGGACAAATTCCATTCGGAGGGAACCCTAATGCTGTGGGGCATCCTCCCACCGGAGGAAAAATTCCATTTGGGGGGCACCCTCATACTGGGGGGAAACCTCAAGTCGGAGTCCACCATCAACCATAAGGACAAAATGTGTCCATCGCACCCAATCCGTGGAGTGTCCCTTTTCAAGGAAATCTGCATGCCTCCACGGGACAAAATGTGCCTGTCGCACCTAATCCATGGAACGTTCCTTTTTTAGGAAACCCACACTTCCCAACAGGAAAAAATTCTCAGGCTCCGCAACAACCTCCTTATGGACAAATGCCCAACCCAACCCATAACCCTCAAAACCCATCCGATTATCCTCCGCTCACACATGCTTCTCAAAACACCTCAAATCCTGTGTACCTTGGTCAAAACCAACCTCATATGAGAGGGCCCACTAGTTATAATTATCCACATAACCCGGTAATAGGCCCCATTGGTGTACCCCTTCCACACCAACATTACCCATAGGTTAACCAACAACTACCTTTTCTGGCTACCCTGGATCTTCCAGATTTGTCTCGGTTAACGAATGATCCCATTTATCATTCTCTGGTTTGGCCAGCTATTCCAGCAAAACTTCCTTCTGATATCCCAAAATTCGACGGAAAATCCGGAGAAGACCCGAACAACCATGTGATGACTTTCCATTTGTGGTGTTCATCCAACTCCCTCATGGACGACTCTATTCGTTTGCATCTTTTCCAATGAACACTTACGGGTTCCGCAGCAAAATGGTATATTGAATTACCACCCGCATCTTTTCACGATTTCAACTCCCTCGCCATGTCCTTCCTCACACACTTCCAACTGCCCATTCGATACGAGACGGGTACTGAACTATTAACCTCCCTTCGTCAGACAACTTCCATACACATCTCCGATCATATCCATGAATGGAGACGATGACGAAGGCTAATCAAAGTGGTCATCCCTGACCAATTAATAGCAGAATGGTTCACGAAATCATTATTACCCCAGATCGCTCGTGATGTTTCCATGGGCGGTGTGGTCACTGAGGAAGAAGCCATCGCCCAAGATCAGTACTTAGACTTAGTCTATTCACAATCCGGTACTTTGTATGAGTTGATACCAAACACTACCCATGCCACTAATGATCCATCCAAACCATCGACTTCTTCGCATGCGGATGGAGTTATTGGCTCCATCAAAACCCAATCTACCACCCAGTCCAATGGAATGACTCAGCGGCCCGCTTCGATGGCTACTCCCAGTTCGACTGTACCCTCTTCTACCCCCCCTCAAACTCAGGTCTTTGATTTGAATGTGGTCCAATCAACCCCTTCACAACAACTTGGGGGAAAGAAGAAAGCGAGAAACAAAACAAAGAAGAACAATAACAACGAACAACCCAAAACCCAACCGCAAACCCCTGCTTCCGAAAAAAAACCACAACGAAAACCGAAATTCCCATGTCTCATTTGCAGTGACGATCACTACACTCGAGACTGCCCACATCACAATGAAGTGGCCAAAATTTTCAAGGGAAATTCGCAACCCGCTGTGCTTACTCAGCCTTTTCCAAAACAACAATCTTTGGTTGCACAAACCCCCACGTCGGGAGGCAGTTCGAACCAACCCCCTGATGAGGCCTTGACTAGCGCCCACATTTACATGTTTAATGGGGTTAATTTAACCACTCGTTCTGCGACATACGACACGCCAGTTAAACCTGACAAGTCGAAGACTGCTAACGGTTCTTCGCCAGATCCTTTACCATATGTTGTTAACCCTCCATCTGTTAGCCCTCCATCCATGCCACTTCAGATTGATAAACCTTCTTTTGACTCCATCTTACGCCCTCCTAAGAGCACCATCCAGAAATCCTCTTTCAATCCTAATTCACGGGCTGCCCAAAATTACAATATTGTAGAATATTTGGCCCAAGCCCCGTGTGCCATGTTCGCATTGGAAGTTCTACAACACTATCCTAACCAACGTAGGACGCTCTTAGATGCTATTGGTTCTTTCGATCCCGAATCATCAAACTACATCACGTTTAATCTGGATGATCATCAACCGCGACTCTCCCACCAACTAGCTTTCCAAATCGATGTTGTTGTTCACAATCAACAAATCCACCGAACTATCCTGGATGAGGGAGCCTCTACCTGTGTCATGTCTCTAGCTTGTTGGAAAGGATTAAAATCACCCGCCCTTAACAAATCCCCTATGATGTTATGCGCTTTCGATGGATGAGGTTTCCATCCTCATGGATTACTGCAATCCCTAGCCGTTCAATTGGGCGGTAAAACTATTACCGTTGATGTCGAGGTGGTCGATGCTCCCCTCGATTACAACCTCTTACTTGGAAGAAGTTGGTTCTATGCTATGACTATCGTCGCCTCGTCGGTGTTTCGATGTGTACAATTCCCCCATCAAGGAAAAATTGTCACCGTCGATCAACTTGACTTCTATACACCCGACGCTCGCATCCCTGCCACCAACAACATTCCTTTTTTGGGAGACCACCCAGTTACATATGAAAGCGTTGGTGTTGGATTATTGAAATATTCTAGCCTTATGGGTACCTTCCCTACACCACTTCCACTTACTGCACACCACATTGCTGCCGTCAACATGATATCGACTATGCCTTATCAATCATTGGAATCATCTGACCCTTGGATTGTACCTAGTCCTTTGGAATTCGATGTGCTCAATGACACCATGCCACTCAGCCCAACCGAGGCCGCATACGTAGCTATCCAATCTACCTCTCCCTCTCCCAACAATTCACATTCATTGGCACCCGATGCTTACTCGGTACCGTCGTGGTTGGATTCCCTATCATCTTCCATTGATTACATTTCCCACATTTTTCCTTCGGACGAATCTATTATGGAAATGCTCAGCATTGACGATTTACCATGGGATGATAACCACCATTGATCCTCTTTTCTTCCACCTTTGGAAGAAATGCAAGACATACAATCTGTCTTCCCCGCCGATGTTACCGATGCTCCACAATCCCCTATCCTCACACAAGATACTTTCTCTGAGGGGAACATGGGTAACATCTCTACTACAATCACAATTGACATTTCAGTCAAAGAAGGTGTCGTCGAAAACATTAATCTTGGTGCTAATTACACGCCCGACGAAGTGGTTTCTTACACCGCTTTGTTCAAATAATTCGCGATGTCTTCGCATGGAGTTACGAGGAAATGCCAAGGATTGACCCTTCAATCGTCATACACGAAATCAAGACTTACCTTGACGCAAAACCAGTTCGACAAAAACTCCGCCCAGTTCACCCCAAGAAAATGGCAGCTATAAAGGAAGAAGTTGAAAAACTTCTAAAATCTGGCTTCATCTATCCCGTCCCTTTGACAGAATGGGTCTCCAACCTCGTTCTGGTTGCCAAGAAATAAGGGACCATCCGCGTTTGCATAGATTATCGAGATATCAACAAATCTTGTCCCAAGGACAACTACCCTACGCCTTTCATCGATCAAATCATCGATAATTGCACAGGAAGCGTAATCTTCTCTTTCATGGATGGCTTTTCTGGATATAACCAGATTGAAATCTTACCTGTTGATCAACATAAGACAACCTTCATCTGCCCTTGGGGAACTTTCACCTACCGGAAGCTACCTTTCGGCCTTAAAAATGATGGTGCTACTTTCCAGCGAGCCATGTCGTATGCTTTCCACGACATCAAGCATATCGCGGAACCTCACCTTGATGACTTGCCCGCCCATTCATCCCACCGACCTGATCACATCGGTCACTTGCGGGAAAGTTTTCTTCGATGTCGCTTCTATCATATTCGTCTAAACCCACATAAATGCATTTTCGCTGTCGAATTCGGCCGACTCCTCGTTTTCATCGTCTCCAAAGACGGGATCAGGGTGGATCCCTTAAATATCAAGGCCATCCTAGCCTTACCCCCACCTACCAACTTAACCCAACTCCAAAGTTTGCAAGGAAAAGAAAACTTTCTCCGCCGTTTCATCTGCAATTATGCCGAGATCACTAAAGGATTTATGCGGCTACTGCAAAAAAACGTCCCTTTCATCTGGGATGACACTACCCAACGGTCATTCAACACTCTCAAGCACACTTTGACCCACGCTCCTTTGTTACATCCTCCCAAATATACAAAGGATTATATCCTTTACTTGGCCGCTTCTACTTCTACCATTGCGATGGTGTTAGTTCAAGAGGACTCTAACGGCGAAGAACACGTGATTTATTATCTGAGCAAGAGTTTATCCGGACCTGAACTCAGATATTCGCATGTTGAGAAACTGGCTATGGCAGCTGTCATTACTGTCCAAAGATTCCGCCACTACATCTTATTATGCACCACCACGGTAATCGCAGACTCCAACCCCATGTACCACATCTTGACACGTCAAGTACTTGGGGGAAAATATTCGAAATGGATCGTTATTCTTCAAGAATTCGATCTCAAGTTTACAAAGGCTAAAGCCAAAAAATCCATGGTGTTTGCTGAGCTCATCTGTGCTCTCCCTTGTGTCGATGAAAACATTGAACCTAGAGATTCTCTCCCCAATGAATCTCTCTTCCTCATCAGCACCTCTGACCCTTGGTATGGAGACATTCTCCTCTACCTTCAAACCCAACGTTTTCAGCCCAACATCTCTCACGAAGAGCGTCGACGCATCCGTCACCACTCTCGCCGTTATCTCATCCTCGGCGACACTTTGTATCGCCGTGGTATTGACACCATCCTTCAGCGATGTCTGATTCATAAAGAGGCTGAACACATTTTGAACGATTGTCACCTTGGTGCCTGTGGCGGTCACCTTTCCGGGATGGCCACAGCCCAAAAAATCTTACGTGCCGACTACTTTTGGCCCTCGATTTTCAAAGATTGCATCGAGGACGTCAAAAAATTCCCACCCTGCCAAATCTTCAACAAGAAGGCACACACCCACCCTTCTACGCTGCACCCCATTATTTCCATTGACCCCTTTTCCAAATCGGGTATCGATTTCATGTAGTGTAATCCTACCTCAGCCGGGGGGGCACGGTTACATCATCGTCGTCGTCGACTACTTCACCAAATGGGCTGAGGCTATGCCTACCTTCCTGAATGATGGTCGTACTGCAACCCTATTCCTCTTCAACCATATCATTACTTGTTTTGGTGTACCACGTGCCATCATCACCAACCATGGTGCACACTTCAAAAACCAGATGATGAGCGAGTTACATGTCAAATTGAGTTTTCTCCATGAAAACTCATCCCCTTACTACCCTCAAGAAAATGGCCAAGTTGAGGCTATCAACAAAGTCCTAAAAACCATGATCCAACGCATGGTAGGGGAAAACAAGACATCGTGG
>SNQJ01S0147000.1:17923-34028 GCA_010110895.2 Picea sitchensis | reverse complement strand
TCTAACCCTAGCTTGCTAGTCCGTAGGGTATTATTTCCCAACAACACTAAGTGGAAAAAGTTCATTAAGTGGACAAAGTGGTTAAGTGGGCAAAGTGGTTAAGTGGACAAAGTGGCTAAGTGGACAAAGTGGTTAAGTGGATAGTTCTAGAGGAAGATACTTGGAGAGTATAAATAAGAGAGCAAGGTGTTGAGAACTCAACACACCCTAAAAAGACTATGTCATCCTTTCACTTTTTGGGTACCACTTGATCTTTGCACTGTCTGAATTCGATTTTTATTTTGAGAAACTATTTTGTCTTTGCTTGATTCTCTTGACTCTCATCAACTATTCAGGTTTGTGTAACTTTATGAAACCTCATGAATTAAAAAGGATTAACACTTAAATAAGGAATCAATAACCAAAACACTTCACCCGATGTGCTCAAGATTCGATATCGGAAGAAATTAAGAGGTGAAAATGAATCACTTGGAAAACCTCTATTGTCGAGCGTTGATCCTCACTGGTATCGACAATAGCAATTTTTTTTTCACGACAAGTATCACATACAAACATTGCCGATAGCCAATTCCCTTCAGCATCGGTAAAATGAAAAGGGAGTAAGTATTTAAAAATAAAGAAACAATATGGAAGACAGTCGATACCCGACGTGCTTGTTGGAATCGGAGAAAACCGAATTGCGATGAAAATTCTGACCACGCTAAATTTTTTCTATGATCACCGATTCCTGAAGAGTTTCGGCATCGAGATTTTTTGAAGAATATAATCCAAAGAAACACGCGATAGGTTTATCCCTGATTATCAACCCCCGGTATCTTTTCGGCATCGACGATTCCCAGGTTTAGTTTAGAATGTGCAAATTGAAGAAAGTATCGACTTCGACTAATATTCACAAGTTAAGTCACTAGTCTTCAATGCCACGTGTCTCATGCCAAGTTTTTCCACGTCAGCACTGTATGATGAATTCGATCTGCATCATAGGTGTTTTGTAGAAGGATATCAATGAAAACATCCATAGAACATCGCTGAGAAAATGACACGATGAGACGTTTCAGTGCTAGATACGATTAGATTCTGAGATTTTAAGAGGTTAATTAATTCCAAATATCACATTAGTTTCTACTTCATGTGAGAATCAAGAAATCCATTTGAAATTACCTATATAACACATCACCCTCTGCACCTCCACCATCAACCCATGATGAATTAAATTTTCAAAGATCGAGCGACAGATTTTTTTGAATTTCAGTCATCACCTGAATTAATTGGTTGATACGACACGGTAATTTTTTCCCCGTTTAAATTATCTCGAGCCATTTTAAATGAAACCATTCTACGTGCAAAGGATTTTTAGAGCATCTGGAGAAGCGATACGATTAATTCACAATCTTCCAAGATCCTGTGAGTATCAAATAACCAGGTTTAACAAGCGTTACAGGTATGTACCAATCTGTGTATTTTTTTTGTTCCACTTCATATATATATATTTATCTAGTGTTTCTCTATATGTAGCCCCTAAAGGGTTGATTTTGATTGCAGGTACAATACCTCCAAGATATCCAAACACTAGGCGATCGCCAAGAGCACTGAAGCTAAAGGAACCATAGGTGGGAGAAGGCTCTTCCCCAGCGACCGCAAAACAATTAGAATTTTCCCCGAGGTTGGAACCAGTCATAAGGACATCTACCAAGAAGGGTTTCACTCAACCCCTGACATTTGGAGACATAGAGGCAAACACAGGGGGCAAGGAAGTAATCCCACATTAGGGAGAATGCTTCAAGAATATCATCCAGAAAGAATTCTTGGAATATATCCAGCACAGCGACCTCGACATGAGAAAGATCGACGATGAAGTTTTTCCAAATATCTGAAGGTTGTACCTGCACATGGTAGCAAGAATAACCATGGTGTTTCCCTATATAGAACTGTTTCAATGGCTCATCAAGTACATAGACACACAGAAGTTCCTGATCAATTACAACAATGGTGAGTGTGTCGTGGTTTTCCTTCTGGTAGAGGTGTAGAGTTATTACAACCTTAGAGACCCAGAGGAGCGACTCAACACCAATTTCATCATAAAATTCTACGAGCACCATGACATCGGCCAAGTGATGGCTTCATGGTGGAGAGAAGATAAAAAATACACCAATCATACCTCTGACTGGTACCAGACAACCAACTTAAGGGAGTTGTATATGTATATAATGGCTCTCATCTGTCAGTTGTCTGGGGAGAAAGATTGTTCTAGGTTTTCAGAGGCATGGATGCCTCTAGCTTACACAATGGCCTTTTTTGGGATAGGTTTCAACTGGGGATCCATAATTTCAAAGAAGCTAATCATCTGCATACAACAGGCTCAGACGTCGAAAGAAGGAGAGACTCCATCCTTATACATGGCTTCGTATTTACTAGACATCATGTGCACCAGAAATGTCTTTTCCAGCATGAAATTGAGCTGACACATCTCAAAAATCTCGACCCACGTTTACTTCAACCTTTTATGGGAGAACAAGTACAAAATATCCTACTCCCTCATATGCGATGAATTCATCGTGAACATTCATTTTATTATTTTCAAGGAAAGAGTGTCTGAGGTTATCATTTGCGGCACAAAAGGTGATATCAAAGGTCAACCACTGGTATCTGGATGAATGTGATACCTACATTAGGGTATTCAGGGCCACTGGAGCACCTCATATCCTACCAGTACATGTCCCCAACCAACTTGTTGTGGGGGAAATCTGCTAGTAGACCATCCTGCAAGGTTACAACACTACCCTGGTGAAAGATAAGAAGAAGACATTTATACCTTATGGATTCCATGTAGGTTTATACCTAGTAAAATACATCACTCAAGCCAAGCAGGAAGGACTGATCTAATTGGAGTTTCGATTCCAGAACGACTGTTTCCGCAAACATGATCCAAGGGGTCTAGTCTTGAAGCACACATCGCAAGTGTTGTCATGCTAACCATATTCCCATGACAAATTTGAAGATGAGATCTTCATCGAAAATGCCCAAGATTGGGATGAAGTGGTGGCAAGGATGGGCGACCCTAAGATGATCAGGTTAAGATCCATGAGCCTAGATGAACAGGAAAAATTATAGAACAATCGGCTTAGGGGGCCCTCAGGTCCAGAGAAGAAATGATAACGGCTGAAGCAATAGTTTCCCAGGTAGTGGATGAAACAACAGATAGTCCTGAGGTAGCCTCGATGCAAGGTAGAGGTCTCCTCGAGAGGGGGTTACTTATGTTAGAACATGCGCAACGGATAATTGATTAGTTGCAGGATGACCTAAACATCATAAATGTGGCAAGGCTCCCTCCCGATAACTTGGATGAAATCTAGATGGGACTAAGTGGCCTTGAATTCATAGACCTTGATGAAATTACTGGGTTAGATGACCCTGAATTCATAACGCCACTAGCCAGATCGCCGACAGGTATTTCAGCTCAACCAGAGACTGTCATAGCATTGTGGAGGACTAGTGCATCAAACCCATTAAGTGAGATGATAAAGATATATGATGATGATGAGATCCTAGAGCTATCTCTTTTGACCCCAGTACATATCGAAGAAGAAAAGGAACCAGAGAATAAATATTCCCCAGTTCCCAACACTCAAGCTCAGGGGATTACACAGAGTGAACAAGAAGTCGAAAGTGTATTAGACACTCAGTTTCCCAATGCCCCGGGGACTCAAGCGGACATCCCAAAGGACAAGCCAGGGTCGAGAAAACAATAGGAAGAGCCTCCACAACAGGAAATTAGTGTCTCAATGTTCGATGATCAAGTAAGTACTAAGCATACCCTCGATGCCTCAATTTCAGTTGGTACTCAAACCCCCGATGAGACACAGACAAAAGTTGGGCCTTCAGAACATAGAGATGAGTTCAAGAACCCTGTCTTGAACAATTATATACCATCGGGAGTCTAGGGAATACACTTACCTCGGGAGATCAACAAATCCCCGAACCCGTGGACGAAGTAGCCGACATACATGCCATATCTTATGATTGAAAAAGGAAGGCTATTGTCTAAAGAACCACCAATATGAGCAAGATCACTTTAGATCACTCCATCCTCATC
Organism: Picea sitchensis; assembly: GCA_010110895.2. Lineage (NCBI taxonomy): Eukaryota > Viridiplantae > Streptophyta > Pinopsida > Pinales > Pinaceae > Picea > Picea sitchensis. The sequence continues at coordinate 29,938 of SNQJ01S0147000.1, read as the reverse complement.
ACTACAGAGGAACATCTGATCAACATACAACATGCTAATATGTCTGAACTCATCGGTGCAGGGATGGAAATCACATATGCCACCCTGGACAGAGCTAAAAGGGATGAAAAGGAGTTGGTTTATACCTTAAAGGAGTTGGAACATTTGGGCCACTTGGAGAAATACTATTAGGACACCATACAGGTTGCGGTGTTCCTAAGGAGAGAATTTTAGGAGGCCTACAATAAATTTATAGACGAGAAACACCTATTCACTGCAAGGATAGACGAGCTCTAGGAATACACCCTCCTGGAACTTGCGACATGAAATTATATGGAGCGGTGGTATGAGAAAGTGAAACAAGCCATGGAGAGAGTCGAATACATCAGTGCGGTCCAACAAGGCCAAGATACAAAGGAACATGAAATTTGAGTGTTAAAGGAGGGTAGCCTTGATTGAATAAGAAAATCAGTCGAGTATTGGGAAAAAATGGCTCAGGAACCTCATCGGGAAATTACGGAAAAGTGGGACAAATGCGAGAAAAACTGGACCAATATCAATCGGGTAATGAAATACATCGACCTACCTGAGTTTGGCATGCCCAATAAATTTGTAGACTTGCATGACATAGTCAATTCGCACACCGAGCAAGACTCATTATGGGCTGAGGAAATAGCTAAGGTGATAGATATGGCATCAGTTTAGGTGCGACAGTTCACGGAGAACTCAATCAAATCTCGAGCTATGCTAGAAAAATTAATTTTGAATATAGTCAAGTATCGGGCACATGCGATAGAGATAAGAGAGATTCACTCGGCCCTGATGGAACAACATAGATTCCCATACGCCAACACCTGCAAATATATTTTCATCAAGTGGTCAAAGTACGAGAAGATTCACCCTCTTAAGTGATATCTTGAGATGACTCTTAGAAAAACTGACAAAAAGAATGCCATGTGGCGATTTTTTTTTTCTTATCTGCACTTTAGTTTAATATTTTTAGTTAATTTTATGTTATAAATAAGAGCACCAACCGATTAGTTAAGGGTTGATGGTTGTTGCAAGAAAATCTCATTTTGGTTTTGTTAAGAACTATTTTGGAGATGCCATTTAATGGAGAATTCCTTTGGGACCAGAGACAAAGTTGTGTTTTCATTAAATGCATGTATGATTGGATGTGGAGAGGAATTATTTCCTATTTTGTCTCATTAATGGATGCACTAACAATTAAGAGCTATTAAATTTATTGATAAGTTATCTGATGTAATGTTTTACAGTTCTTTCTTTAATGATGAAAATGAATCGTTGTGCTATTATGTGATTGATGATTAGAGTTGAGTGAATTATTTTACTTGCCATTGTTGATCACATGTATGCTTTATTTTGATAATTTGTATCCCAGTCAGTAATTAGAATATCCACACAGTTAACGTATTAGTACTAGGCTTGCAGTAGATGATCATAGTCTACATGCTAGAGTGTAAGGGTTATGACAAGCTCAACCTCTTATCCAATAGTTAATTTTGTTCCCATTTTTGTTTCTTGGTTGGTTTATACTGGCCCTATATTGTATCAGTCCCATCTAAGAGAAAATACAAAAAGAGAACATCTGAACTGAAGGAGAAAGCCTTTGCAATAAAACGTAAATACCATCGCTTATTTTGGCTGGATCGCAAGATATAGAAAACCATACCACTATTAAACATTGCAAAGTCTAATTAGGCCTCGGTGGAGGGTTTGGTTCCCGATGTTGAGTTAAATGGATTTAGGACCCATCAACAAAATTGGCTCTAGAAGGAGAGCCTGAAGAATGAATTGTTGAATACATATTTCACATAATATTTCAGACAACCTGTAGATTCAAAATAGCCCACAGGCATGGCTGGTCATTCCCAAGAAAACCCACACACATTGAGTAATCCTGAAATGAATAAATCACCCTAACACCAGGAAGAACACCTATACTCAGACATACCTTATTCTCTCTCTCACAAGGAATTGAATCAATTCAGAATAATCACAAGAGCATATTCCCGACAGATCGGTGTGTTATCCTTAGCTCCGATAATTCCTCGAAGAAAACAAGTAAGAAGACTAGTGGTTGACACCCTTGACCAAGTTTTTGTTCACACAGTAGAAGACCTAATATATTTCTCCCTCACCGAAATTGAACATCCTCTTAATCTAATCCCTGAAACACCAGCCGGTAACTTCTCCGAGCCCGACAAGTTTTCAGAAGAAGAAGGGTTTAACTCAGGATCTTAAGACATGGAAGATAACCATGACCATGATGAAGAATCACAAAACCCACCTCATAATAATCAACCTTGGTTGGCCAGAGATGCTTTGGCCATCCCTGGATGAGTACATAATCTTCCCCGACACCTAGATAAGTTACTTCCTAAATTTGACCCCAAAACCTCAGGATTTCCTGAAGACCATATCAAGAAATTCATACTAGCTATTAGACTTATGAATGTCCATCATGAAGACCTAGTATGTAGGTTATTCCCCTACACATTCAAGAATTCAGCTTCCAGGTGGTATTTTAACTTATCTGTAGGGTCCATAACTAGTTGGACGAAGTTTCATAAGGATTTTCTAGATAAATTTGCTGAAGAAACCACTACAATGGCTTTGATGGATGAATTTTTCGTCGCCTCCATGAGTTCGAAGGAAAGGGCCAAAGAATTTACTCAAAGATTTACCACCATCTTAAATAAATTCCAACCCAAAGCTAAACTTACTCAAGATTCGCAAATCGAAGTATATGCTAATTCTCTCCCAACTTCTATTTAAATGTTTATGAAGAGGGCTTCCAAACGAACTCTGGTTGAGAATTTTGAAGAAGCCAAAATGATAGTGTTCCAAATGAAAGGATGCAAAGAAAGTCAAGTATCCTTAGTTAAGAAAGAATCTCAACCTCCTCCATAGAGAGGACTATTTCTTACTAGACCCCTAGGGAAACAAGCAGAAAAATCTCCTGAAAAGGGAAGTGGGGACATAAAGGACCTACAACCCATGGTCAAAAAGATATAAAACAAAATCATAGACATGAAGAGAAGTGCAGGGGATGGAAACCAAGGCCAAAGGCCCTATAAGAATTTCTTTAAAAGGAATCCACCATTAAAAGCAATTGAACCTCCCCCAACCAACTTAAACATCGATCTGGGAAATGTAGCATCTGACTCTTTCTGCACTTATCACCAAGAGAACCACTCTGAAAGAGATTGCCCTCAATGGGTGCATGACATGAATTTGATGGCCAATCGATTTTTAGATGAGGTCTCCCTAACCGAAAAACCAAGCAGGTCAACTATAAATATCGTTGATCAGGAAGAGTTTGATCCACCAAATGAAACAACCATGTTGATACGAGATCCTGACCTAGCTATGCCTTTCGATGACCTATTTGACGTTCAAGAACCACCCGCGGAAGTATTGGGTGTGCAAACAAAAAGTAGGGGTTAGCCTGTCTCAAATGACCTTACTACGACCCCAAATCTGGGAGGAAAGCTATCTCTCGATCACTTGAAAGCACCTTTTTCCCCCAAAGAAACCCTATAAACTTCCATACATGGGAATCAACCGAGTTTGATTACAACATAGTTGAAGATTTGAAGAAGTTGAAGGCTAATATATCAGTTATGGACATATGTAGGATCCCTTAACAAAAGGAATTCATGTTACAAGATTTGAAATTAGTAGAAAATCCTACGACAAGCATTGATCAAGGACGAAATCCAACTCCCATAGATCTAGGGAATAAACCAAATGTAAACGCCTGCTTTGAAGATAAGAAGGGAAAACCTTTTGTCCCATCGTTCCTTTTAATGTTTGAAGTCTTCAACATAAATCTGCATAATTGTTTGGTCGATTCAGGAGCATATTCTAATGTTATGCCACTGTCTATTTGCAAAAAACTAAACGCAGTCCCTCCCAAAAGTGAAAAACATGTAATACAACCAGACATAATCCAGGTGAAAGTCATGGGAGAACTCAAAGATGTAATGATCGAAATAGAGACACATCCTAAGTTTGTGCAAGTGATTGACATCATTGTAGTAGATATCCCAGAAGCTTCTGGGTTATTATTAAGCCGATATTGGTCTAAGAAGTTAAACATATACTTTAGTACAGACCGGGCTCAACTTTGGCTACCATTAAAAGGACACAAAAATATGATCATAATTGATATGGGAAGATATCTGAAACATACTGTCACTAACCTAGAAACCCTAAATGAACCCTCATCGACAGAGTTCTCTATGCTAGGCAATTATTCCTGTGATTCCTACTTCGAGAACTTCACCCCTCTCTCATCTGATGTCCTTCTTACTCAAAATTTTGAAATGATTTTTCATGAATAATTCCCGATGACGGCGGAAGAAAACCTCTTCTGCCATGAACCTTCGTTAGAAATCACGGAACAAACAAAAAGAAAAGAGGAAAGTAACAGGAAAGAGGGAGCTGATACATTTTACCCACAAATTTGGACCCTATATTTTGATGGATCTAAATCACAAGAAGGGTCAGGGGCAGAGTGTATCCTTGTTGATCCGAAGGGAAAATGAAAATTATTGTCATGTACACTAGAATTCAAATGCACAAATAACACTGTCGAGTATGAAGCTAAAGAAATCCATAGACCTTAACGTCCAAAAATTAAAGGTTTTCAGAGACTCTGAAATCATTGTCAGACAAGGAATATTATACATTGCAATTTTCCACACCTAAATAACTATCAATAGGAAGTGCATAGGCTAATGGATCATTTTGAATCTTTCAACATTACAATGATTCCTAGAGAAAAGAATATTCTTTTTTATTCCTTGGCCACTGCTACCTCAAGGTTGTCCCCTTTAGAAGATTATGAAGCCTCTCGGTTCACTGTGGAGCTACTCTACAAACCATAGGTGCCCAACAACATTTCTAATTGGAATGTCTTTGAAGGAGATGAAAATATCATAAAATTTTTGAATAACCAATATAATTTCAAAGACTTGGCTATTGATGATGAAATATTTCAGGAACAATGAACAGAGCTTGGTCCTTGAATAGATCAACCAACTGACAGATCGAAGTCTCACACAATTTCGAAGGGAATAGCCAATTTAGAAAACCTTTTTGACCTAAAGGAAAGGTTTAAGGGGTCAAAAAATATGAAGACCGGTAGTTCCTGAACCATGCATGAAACTATAAATCTAGGAACCCTAGAAAACCCTAAAAATGTAAACCTCGGCAAGACAATATATAAAGAGGAAAGGAAGGCCTATCTCAAAATTTTCACACAATATCAAGATATCTTTGCATGATACTACCGAGATCTGAAAACTTATGATACCCGTATCATTCAACACACTATCCCTTTAAATCCTGAAGTAAAACCCTTCCAACAGAATCTTAGGAAATACCACCCATCACTAGAGCCCCTCATGTGTCAGGAGTTAAAGAAACTGTTAGATGCCAAAATTATCTTCCAGGTTAGACACTCTGCATGGGTAGAAAATTTGGTTTTGGTAAGGAAAAAGTCTGGAGGAGATCTTCCTATGTGTAGATTTTAGAAACCTCAACAGAGCTTCAGAAAAGGAAAACTACCCAGTCCCACCTATGGAGCATCTCTTGTAGACCATGTCTAGCATTGATATTTTCTCATTGCTGGACAGTTTCTCAGGTTATAGCCAGGTTCTAGTTTCAGAAGAATATTGTTTAAAAAATACCTTCTAAACCAAGTGGGGAACTTTTTCTTATAAACGCATTCCCTTTGGATTCATCAATGTAGGAGAGACCTTCCAGACGGCAATGGAGGTAGAATTTTGGGGAGTAATAAAAAAGTGTGTAGTAGTCTACTTAGATGATGTGATCGTGTATTCAAAGAATAGAGAAGATCACATCCAACACATAACCCATATTTTCTGTTAAGAACCAAACATCAATATAGCATAGAAAAACCTCAGGAAAAGTACTCAACGCCTTGAAAAAGAGATCATTTTAGATAATAAGCCTCTTCAAGGGGGCAACCTCCTTTTACCCCACTTAAATGTTCAAGTACAAGATGATTCAAAATGAAAATGTCTCCTTGGTATATATAGGAGACTAGGCAGTTTCTCAAGAGAAGCTGTGCTCTAGTTTCTCGTAATAATATTGTTTAAAAATACCTTCTAAACCAAGTGGGTAACTTTTTCTTATAAACGCATTCCCTTTGGATTCATCATCAATGTAGGAGAGGACCTTCCATGAAATGGAGGTAGAATTTTGGGGAGTAATAAAAAGTGTGTAGTAGTTCATTTAGATGATGTGATCGTATTCAAAGAATAGAGAAGATCACATCCAACACATAACCCATATTTTCCGCTAAGAACCAAACATCAATATAGCATAGAAAAACCGAAAAGTACTCAACGCCTTGAAAAAGAGATCATTTTAGATAATAAGTCTCTTCTAGGAGGAAACCCCTTATACCCCCACTTAAACAAGTTCTGGCACAAGATGATTCAAAATGAAAATGTCTCCTTGGTATATATAGGAGACTAGGAGGTATAACACAACTAATGGCCTAAAGTTTTCCACATAAATAAAATAACATTAGTAATCTAAATTACAACTAATGGCCTAATGCCGACATACACATAAAATAGCATTACTAATATAATATGCCCCAATTAAGGGGTAATGAGCCAATATTAGGATTAACATGCCCCTCTTGAGACAAGTGTTGTCCATAACGCTTCAACTCTGGATGCTTCTATATAAAAGACCTATCAAATCTCCAAATAGTTTCCTCCATTTAATGAGATACCTCAAATGCATCTATTCCTCACAGGAATTCTGTGTTTGTGTCAGTGATGGATTCAGCTCCAATATGATTTTTCCTTCCTCGCTGTTCTAAGTAAATATAGTTTGAACTGATCTTGTCGCCTATAACCTTCTTTTTAAGCATGAAACATGGAAAACTCCGTGTACTCATGAAGATGCGGTGCACCCAATTTGTATGCTATAGTACCAATCTTTGCAACACCTTATATGTTTTACAGTAATTTGCTGATAATTTATTATCCTTCTGGCTGCCTTATGGCTTTATTTGTTTGTATGGTTGTAGTCTTAAAATACCTAATCCCCTACTTCAAAACTTTTCTATCACATGTTGATCTTGTTGTTTCATGCATTTTGTGCTATGGTCGTTGTCCTTTAAGATTTGGAGAACTTGTTGTTGATTCTCGATGTGATCTCCAATGCTTGAACCTTTAGATTTTTCTTTTTGAAAAGAAGGATAGAAGGAGGGTGATATCCATGTATGCCATAAATGGTGTCATTTTTGTTGCAGATGAAAGGAAGTATATACCACCATTCCGCCAAGGGTAACCGTTTGAACCAATGTGTTTGTTTTATCGGGGAGATAAAGCAAATCAAGGTAATCCCTTCTCGAGACATTTGTTCACTCATTCTGCTTTTGTCCATCAAATTGAGGATGATAGGATGGAGCCAAGTGGAGCCAATTCTTTTGAGTACCCAAACAACAAGAAAAATAATTGGCTCCAAAAATGTCCGTGGAAGATGGATGGCCACTTACAATAATATTTGGGTCGCCATGTAGCTTTTGAACCGTTTCCATGAATGTGGTGGTAACTAGCTTTGAAGGGATGAGAGTGCAAAAGCTAAGCGCATTTGGTCAGTCTATCAACAATCACTATGATGATACTCTTTCCTTCACTTTGTAACCCCTTGGGTGGATGAAATCCATGGAAACCTCCTCCTAGCAATAACTTGGGATGGATAATGGTTGTAAGACCTAGGGTCTTAACGTTTCCACCTATTTTGTTGGAAACCAACATTCTTCCACAAACCTTGAAAATCGGGCCAAGGCCATCCCAAAAACTCTTCTGACTCTATGGTAGGTTTTCAAAATTATCGAGTGCCCTCCAACTAGAGAGAGAGTGTGTAATTCCAACACACTTGTAGCCTACAACATAAGTATCCAAAATTCATATGAATCATTTTTCCATGTAATTGTATCCGATGCACTAGGAACTCACTTAACCTTTGAAAGAGAGTCCACATTTTTTTCGTCATTCTTCAATTCATCCCTACTTCTATTATCCAATCGAGTTAAATGATCGAGATAGCACAAAGAAAAAAAACTGACACTGGAAACTCAACCAAACAGAAGAAAAACCGCAAAAAAAATAAAACCAAAACAAAAAAAAAAATCATAACCCAATATCTTGGTTACCCATTTGCTGTCTCGGCGATAGTCTTTGCTCTCCAGTTTTAAGACTATCATGATCTGCTTTTACCTTGAAGTGCCTACCTATTAGGTAAGGACGCCATTTCCTCTCAAAATGCATGTAGCATGTCATTTTCCTTCTCATAAATGGGTTCGTGCAAGTCCTTTCCCTTGAGTGGTCGACTTTTCAAAAGACTGTGGCCTCTCCTTCTTGCATTAGGACAACACCAATCCCATTTCTCGAGGCATCACATTCCAAATGTTTTGTTAAGTCCGGAGTGGTCAAGACATGAGCTTTACACATCACCTCTTTTAAGTTAACAAAGCTTTAGTTGCCTTCAAGTTCAAAGAAAATGCATCCTTCTTAGTCAAGGTTAAAGGTGTCATGACTCTTCCATAGTTTTCAACAAACTTGTGGTAGTAACCTCACAAACCCTAAAAACCTATAAGATTCTTTAATGTTTTGGGAATCACCAATCCATCATGGCCTTAATCTTGTTAGGGTCTAATTTGAAACCCCCATACTATAACCCAAATACTCTACCTCTTTACCCAAAGAAACATTTGGATGGTTTGGCATATAGTTGTTGCTCCTTAGTAGTTGTAGCACCTTTGTCGCATGTTTTCAACATGATCCTCCCAAGACTTTCTATATATTAGTATACTATCAAAAATACTAACACAAATTTTCAAGGTCTTGAAAATGGAATTCATCAACCCTGAATGTGGAAGGTGCATTTGTAAGGCCAAAAGCACACTAAAAAATTCATAATGGCCTCTACTAAGTCTTGAATGTTGCCTTGGGGATATCTTCTTCCTTCATTCCTCGACCGATGATACCTTGAACTGAGATCCAATTTTGTGAAACAGAATTGTCTATGTAGTTCATCCAATTCATCAATGACCTGAATGGGAAACTTATCTTAATAGCGATCTTGTTGAGCCTCTATAATCCCGACACATATGCCATGAGCCATTTTTCTTGAATACCATTACCACTCATAAGAGTAAGAAATCAAGCTTAGTCTAATAATGCCACCTTTCTAACATTTCTTCAACCATGCACCCAATTTCACTCTTTTGTGCATAAAGGTATCCTCAGATGGTCCGATGTTAGAGGAACACCCCAGAATTGAAAGTAACTCTATGATCATGATTTCGAGTGGGTGGAAGACCTTGGGAATATCTTCAAATACCTTTGGAATGCTTATCAATGATCCCTACATCCCTGAGGGATAGATGGCTTGGATGTTTGAACATCTAGTGAGCATAGTTGTGCAATAATGCCTTTGATTCCCCTTTTCACAACTCTGTGCATGCCATTATTAGAGATTACCAAATTTTACCAAAGCTTTCCTTTGATACCTCTTAACCTACCCTTTTCCTTCCATTGAAATTTTCATGAAAAGTTCTTGGAAAATTAGTGCCATTGTTCCTAATGATTGTAACCATTGGATTCCTAGTACCAAATATGCACCACCCATGGGTATATAGAAATAATTTGACTATCCATTACATATTCCCCATAGTAAGATTTCGATTATTGCATTTTCCTGAAATTGATAGTTCCTCCATCTGCAATCATTACTTGAAACTTTGGCAATCGGATACAAAGCAATTGAGATCTTTATTAATTTATAGTGAATGGAAATTATGAGTACTACCGTAATCAATTAGGACAATTACCTTTTCCTTTTTGACATATCCTTCTATCATGAGGGTTTGAGGAGTGATAATTCCAGCCAATGCATTGGCTAATTCCATATAGTGGGACAACCTTCTTCGTGGATGAAATTTCTTCACGCTTTGGATCTTGAGATGGTTCTTGTTCTTGTTCTTCCTCTGGCCATCTCTATGTAGAATAATTTTCTCACCACACTTATGTCCATCATCGCATTTTTAACGCCACAATTAAAGCATAAACCTTTTCCTTTCTTTCCTCCACCAGTTGAGGTGTCAACCTTGTAGGTTGAGGTGTTTTAGAAGAAGGAGCATTGTTCTCTATAGGATGTTAGGGATTGGTCCTTCTAGTAGCCATAGCCATATTTTTACTTTCAACATTTCTTGCCACCTTAAATGCATTCTCCACGATTTGGGTTCCTAAGCACCTCATGTTGAATGTTATCCTTTAAAGTTCCTATGAATACCACCAAGTGCTCATCCGGAATATCGCCACCTTTATATTCAATCTTTGAAGTTCTCGTGCCTGTGAATCAACCCTTTGCATGAGATTTATCAATTGGCTAAAGAAGGTATTGCTCCTTATATCCTCATAGTAAGCATTTATTTCTTCCATGAAAATTCGTCCAAGTGATACAAGTGATTTGGTAAGAAATTAAAAGCCATCGATACCATACAAATTGATTAGGTTCTAAATATAAAGAAGCAATTGCATCTTTTGTGTATGTGGCACATTATGGAGATCAAAGCACTGATCCATCTGAAGTATCCATGTGGATTGATCCTGCCATCAAACTTCCCTCATATCAATCTTTTAGGAACGTGTTGGTATTCAAACCAAAGTTGGAGTTTCTCCATTCTTGATTCACCTTCCTTGTGTCCTCATCATGAATTTCATTGGATGCATTTTCACTTTCGGGTGTCTTCTTGGTTACAAAATTTTTCAATACTTCCATGATCTCCCCTGTTAAACCCTCCATCATCTCTTGTAGTTCATCTTTTGTAACTATATTCTTTTGTAAATCATTTATGTCCCTACGCATTTCTTCACCTTCATCAAGAGTCCAAGTAGGATTTTATGGAGGCTTAGTTGGTGTAGAAGTTCCCTTTTTTGGGTGGCATGTTGGCCAAGTATCACTTTTGAACCTTGATTTTGAGTTGGTTCTGCTAGACAATATTTCTTCTATTGTATCTCCCAAGTTTCGTCCCTTCTGGGAATAAAACTTTATTTTATGTAGTTCTCTGATATTTCTTCTCTGCAATTCCACAGGTCTGATCAAAATTGGATGTGCCAAGTTGAATTTACGGTAACTTCCCCACAACTTGTCAATTTTTTGCCTTTCTAGAAGATCTCACTTGTATAGTGTGCCCCACACAAAATAATTGGTATAAAATTTTGAAACTCGTACCTGAAATTCTACAGACTGTCCACGATCCAATGTGACCAGTCCCACTCAATTTGGATGCTCTAGGAATAAGTTATGATTTTTTTACTTGGAACACCTTCTTGAGACAAGTCAATAGGACTAGTCAGATACCCTATCTTACACATGGTGTATCTACAATTTTAAGATAACACTGAATCTTAAATTTTTAACACAGATAAATTACTAATTTTTGTAAATAGAATCCAAAGATTATGGTCTGAAACTTTACAGAAATTTTTTTATAGTGAAAATTCCGCAATGACTCAGTTCAGGACGATTCCAAAACCCTATCTTTTACAGGGTGTATCTCCAAAATTATAAGGCCTCAGGAGATGAATTTTTAACCCAACGTACCTTGATCTGTCTACTAAATATCCTCCAAGCCGTTCCTTCTGAAACTTTGTAGAAAAAATTTTATAGCAAAAATTCCAAGGTATCTCAGATGTAGCAGCGAAAACCCAAGACCTTGAGCTCTGATACCATATGTTAAGAACCAAACATCAATATAGCATAGAAAAACCTCAGGAAAAGTACTCAACACCTTGAAAAAGAGATAATTTTAGATAATAAGACTCTTTGAGGGGGCAGCCTCCTTTTACCCCACTTAAATGTTCAAGTACAAGATGATTCAAAATGAAAATGTCTCATTGGTATATATAGGAGACTAGGAGGTATAATTACAACTAATGGCCTAAAGCCAACATA
>SNQJ01S0147000.1:0-10154 GCA_010110895.2 Picea sitchensis | reverse complement strand
ATACCAAGGAGACATTTTCATTTTGAATCATCTTGTACTTGAACATTTAAGTGGGGTAAAAGGAGGTTGCCCCCTTGAAGAGGCTTATTATCTGAAATTATCTCTTTTTCAAGGCGTTGAGTACTTTTCCTGAGGTTTTCTATGCTATATTGATGTTTGGTTCTTAACAGAAAATATGGGTTATGTGTTGGATGTGATCTTCTCTGTTCTTTGAATACACGATCACATCATCTAAGTAGACTACTACACACTTTTTTATTACTCCCCAAAATTCTACCTCCATTGCCCTCTGGAAGGTCTCTCCTACATTGATGAATCCAAAGGGAATGAGTTTATAAGAAAAAGTTCCCCACTTGGTTCAGAAGGTATTTTTTAAACGATATTCTTCTGAAACTAGAACCTGGCTATAACCTGAGAAACTGTCCAGCAATGAGAAAATATCAATGCTAGACATGGTCTACAAGAGCTGCTCCATAGGTGGGACTGGGTAGTTTTCCTTTTCTGAAGCTCTGTTGAGGTTTCTAAAATCTACACATAGGCAGATCTCCTCCAGACTTTTTCCTTACCAGAACCAAATTTTCTACCCATGTAGAGTGTCTAACCTGGAAGATAATTTTGGCATCTAACAGTTTCTTTAACTCCTGACACATGAGGGGCTACGGTGATGGGTGGTATTTCCTAAGATTCTGTTGGAAGGGTTTTACTTCAGGATTTAAAGGGATAGTGTGTTGAATGATACGTGTATCATAAGTTTTCAGATCTCGGTAGGACCACGCAAAGATATCTTGATATTGTCTGAAAATTTTGAGATAGGCCTTCCTTTCCTCTTTATATATTGTCTTGCCGAGGTTTACATTTTTAGGGTTTTCTGGGGTTCCTAGATTTATAGTTTCATGCATGGTTCAGGAACTACCGGTCTTCATATTTTTTGACCCCTTAAACCTTTCCTTTAGGTCAAAAAGGTTTTGTAAATAGGCTATTCCCTTCAGAATTGTGTGAGACTTCGATCTGTTAGTTGGTTGATCTATTCAAAGACCAACCTTTGTTCATTGTTCCTGAAATATTTCATCATCAATAGCCAAGTCTTTGAAATTATATCGGTTATTCAAAAATTTTATGATATGTTCATCTCCTTCAAAGACATTCCAATTAGAAATGTTGTTGGGCACCGATGGTTTGTAGAGTATCTCCACAGTGAACCGAGAGGCTTCATAATCTTCTAGACGGGACAACCTTGAGGTAGCAGTGGCCAAGGAATAAAAAAAAATATTCTTTTCTCTAGGAATCATTGTAATGTTGAAAGATTCAAAATGATCCATTAGCATATGCACTTCCTGTTGATAGTTATTTAGGTGTGGAAAATTGCAATGTATAATATTCCTTGTCTGACAATGATTTCGCAGTCTCTGAAAACCTTTAATTTTTGGACGTTAAGGTCTATAGATTTATTTAGCTTCATACTCGGCAGTGTTATTTGTGCATTTGAATTCTAGTGTACATGACAAGAAATTTCATTTTCCCTTCAGATCAACAAGGATACACTCTGCCCCTGACCCTTCTTGTGATTTAGATCCATCAAAATATAGGGTCCAAATTTGTGGGTAAAATGTATCAACTCCCTCTTTCCTGTTACTTTCCTCTTTTCTTTTTGTTTGTTCCGTGATTTCTAATGAAGGTTCATGGCAGAAGAGGGTTTCTTCCGTCGTCGTTGGGAATTATTCATGAAAAATCATTTCAGAATTTTGAGTAAGAAGGACATCAGATGAGAGAGGGGTGAAGTTCTCGAAGTAGGAATCACAGGAATAATTGCCTAGCACGGAGAACTCTGTCGATGAGGGTTCATTTAGGGTTTCTAGGTTAGTGACAGTATGTTTCAGATATCTTCCCCTATCAATTCTGATCATATTTTTGTGTCCCTTTAATGGTAGCCAAAGGTGAGCCCAGTCTATACTAAAGTATACGTTTAACTTCTTAGACCAATATCGGCTTAATAATAACCCAGAAGATTCTGGGATATCTACTACAATGATGTCAATCACTTGCACAAACTTAGGATGTGTCTCTATTTCGATCATTACATCTTTGAGTTCTCCCATGACTCTCACCTGGATTTTGTCTGGTTGTATTACATGTTTTTCACTTTTGGGAGGGACTGCATTTAGTTTTTTGCAAACAGACAGTGGCATAACATTAGAATATGCTCCTGAATCGACCAAACAATTATGGAGATTTTTGTTGAAGACTTCAAACGTTAAAAGGAATGGTGGGACAAAAGGTTTTCCCTTCTTATCTTCAGAGAAAGCGTTTACATTTGGTTTATTCCCTAGATCTATGGGAGTTGGATTTCGTCCCTGATCAGTGCTTGTCGTAGGATTTTCTACTAATTTCAAATCTTGTAACATGAATTCCTTTTGTTAAGGGATCCTACATATGTCCATAACTGATATATTAGCCTTCAACTTCTTCAAATCTTCAACTATGTTGTAATCAAACTTGTTTGATTCCCATGTATGGATGTTTATAGGGTTTCTTTGGGGGAAAAAGGTGCTTTCGAGTGATCGAGAGATAGATTTCCTCCCGGATTTGGGGTCGTAGTAAGGTCATTTGAGACAGGCTAACCCCTACTTTTTGTTTGCACACCCAATACTTCCGTGGGTGGTTCTTGAACCTCAAACAAGTCATCAAAAGGAATAGCTAGGTCAGGATCCCGTATCAACATGGTTGTTTCTTTCGGTGGATCAAACTCTTCCTGATCGACGATATTTATAGTTGACCTGCTTGGTTTTTCGGTTAGAGAGACCTCATCTAAAAACCGATTGGCCATCAAATTCATGTCATGCACCAATTGAGGGAAATCTCTTTCAGAGTGGTTCTATTGGTGATAAGTGCAGAAAGAGTCAGATGCTACATTTCCCAGATCGATGTTTAAGTTGGTTGGGGGAGGTTCAATTGCTTTTAACGGTGGATTCCTTTTAAATAAATTCTTATAGGGCCTTTGGCCTTGGTTTCCATCCCCTGCACTTCTCTTCATGTCTATGATTTTGTTTGATATCTTTTTGACCATGCATTGTAGGTCCTTTATGTCCCCACTTCCCTTTTCAGGATATTTTTCTACTTGTTTCCCTAGGGGTCTAGTAAGAAATAGTCCTCTCTATGGAGGAGGTTGAGATTCTTTCTTAACTAAGGATACTTGAATTTCTTTGCATCCTTTCATTTGGAACTCTATCATTTTGGCTTCTTCAAAGTTCTCAACCAGAGTTCATTTGGAAGCCCTCTTCATAAACATTTAAATAGAAGCTGGGAGAGAATTAGCATATACTTCGATTTGCGAATCTTGAGTAAGTTTAGCTTTGGGTTGGAATTTATTTAAGATGGTGGTAAATATTTGAGTAAATTCTTTGGCGCTTTCCTTCGAACTCATGGAGGCGACGAAAAATTCATCCATCAAAGCTATTGTAGTGGTTTCTTCGGAAAATTTATCTAAAAAATCCTTATGAAACTTCGTCCAACTAGTTATGGACCCTACAGGTAAGTTAAAATACCACCTGGAAGATGAATTCTCGAACGTGTAGGGGAATAACCTACATACTATGTCTTCATGATGGACATTCATAAGTCTAATAGCTAGTATGAATTTCTTGATATGGTCTTCAGGAAATCCTGAGATTTTGGGGTCAAATTTAGGAAGTAACTTCTCTAGGTGTCGAGGAAGATTATGTACTCATCCAGGGATGGCCAAAGGATCTCTGGCCAACCAAGGTTTATTATTATGAGGTGGGTTTTCTGCTTCTTCATCATGGTCATGGTTATCTTCCATGTCTTAAGATTCTGAGTTAAACCCTTCTTCTTCTGAAAACTTGTCAGGCTCGGAGAAGTTACCGGCTGGTGTTTCAGGGATTAGATTAAGAGGATGTTCAATTTCGGTGAGGGAGAAATATATTAGGTCTTCTACTGTGTGAACAAAAACTTGGTCAAGGGTGTCAACCACTAGTCTTATTACTTGTTTTCTTCGAGGAAGTATCGGAGCTAAGGATAACACACCGATCTGTCGGGAATATGCTCTTGTGATTATTCTGAATTGATTCAATTCCTTGTGAGAGAAAGAATAAGGTATGTCCGAGTATAAGTGTTCTTCCTGGTGTTGGGGTGAGTTATTCATTTCAGGATTACTCAATGTGTGTGGGTTTTCTTGGGAATGACCAGCCATGCCTGTGGGCTATTTTGAATCTACAGGCTGTCTGAAATATTATGTGAAATATGTATTCAACAATTCATTCTTCAGGCTCTCCTTCTAGCGCCAATTTTGTTGATGGGTCCTAAATCCATTTAACTCAACATCAAGAACCAAACCCTCCACCGAGGCCCAATTAGACTCTGCAATGTTTAATAGTGGTATGGTTTTCTATATCTTGCAATCCAGCCAAAATAAGCGATGGGATTTACGTTTTATTGTAAAGGCTTTCTCCTTCGGTTCAAATGTTCTCTTTTTGTATTTTCTCTTAGATGGGACTGATACAATATAGGGCCAGTATAAACCAACCAAGAAACAAAAATGGGAACAAAATTAACTATTGGAGAAGAGGTTGATCTTGTCATAACCCTTACACTCTAGCATGTAGACAATGATCATCTACTGCAAGCCTAGTACTAATACATTAACCGTGTGGATATTCTAATTACCGACTGAGATACAAATTATCAAAATAAAGCATACATGTGATCAACAATGGCAAGTAAAATAATTCACTCAACTCTAATCATCAATCACATAATAACACAACGATTCATTTTCATCATTAAAGAAAGAACTGTAAAACATTACATCAGATAACTTATCAATAAATTTAATAGCTCTTAATTGTTAGCGCATCCATTAATGAGACAAAATAGGAAATAATTCCTCTCCACATATAATCATACATGCATTTAATGAAAACACAACTTTGTCTCTGGTCCCAAAGGAATTCTCCATTAAATGGCATCTCCAAAACAGTTCTTAACAAAAACAAAATGAGAGTTTCTTGCAACAACCATCAACCCTTAACTAATCGGTCGGTGCTCTTATTTATAACATAAAATTAACTAAAAATATTAAACTAAAGTGCAGATAAGAAAAAAAAAATCGCCACATGGCATTCTTTCTATCAGTTTTTCTAAGAGTCATCTCAAGATATCACTTAAGAGGGTGACTCTTCTCGTACTTTGACCACTTGATGAAAATATATTTGCAGGTGTTGGGATATGGGAATCTATGTTGTTCTATCGGGGCCGAGTGAATCTCTCTTATCTCTATCGCATGTGCCCGATACTTGACTATATTGAAAATTATTTTTTCCAGCATAGCTCGAGATTTGATTGAGTTCTCCGTGAACTGTCGCACCTAAACTGGTGCCATATCTATCACCTTAGCTATTTCCTCAACCCATAATGAGTCTTGCTAGGTGTGCGAATTGACTATGTCATGCAAGTCTACAAATTTATTGGGCATGCCAAACTCAGGGAGGTCGATGTATTTCATTACCCGATTGATATTGGTCCAGTTTTTCTCGCATTTGTCCCACTTTTCCGTAATTTCCCGATGAGGTTCCTGAGCCATTTTTTCCCAATACTCGACTGATTTTCTTATTCAATCAAGGCTACCCTCCTTTAACACTCAAATTTCATGTTCCTTTGTATCTTGGCCTTGTTGGACCGCACTGATGTATTCGACTCTCTCCATGGCTTGTTTCACTTTCTCATACCACCGCTCCATATAATTTCATGTCGCAAGTTCCAGGAGGGTGTATTCCTAGAGCTCGTCTATCCTTGCAGTGAATAGGTGTTTCTCGTCTATAAATTTATTGTAGGCCTCCTAAAATTCTCTCCTTAGGAACACCGCAACCTGTATGGTGTCCTAATAGTATTTCTCCAAGTGGCCCAAATGTTCCAACTCCTTTAAGGTATAAACCAACTCCTTTTCATCCCTTTTAGCTCTGTCCAGGGTGGCATATGTGATTTCCATCCCTGCACCGATGAGTTCAGACATATTAGCATGTTGTATGTTGATCAGATGTTCCTCTGTAGTGATGAGGATGGAGTGATCTAAAGTGATCTTGCTCATATTGGTGGTTCTTTAGACAATAGCCTTCCTTTTTCAATCATAAGATATGGCATGTATGTCGGCTACTTCGTCCACGGGTTCGGGGATTTGTTGATCTCCCGAGGTAAGTGTATTCCCTAGACTCCCGATGGTATATAATTGTTCAAGACAGGGTTCTTGAACTCATCTCTATGTTCTGAAGGCCCAACTTTTGTCTGTGTCTCATCGGGGGTTTGAGTACCAACTGAAATTGAGGCATCGAGGGTATGCTTAGTACTTACTTGATCATCGAACATTGAGACACTAATTTCCTGTTGTGGAGGCTCTTCCTATTGTTTTCTCGACCCTGGCTTGTCCTTTGGGATGTCCGCTTGAGTCCCCGGGGCATTGGGAAACTGAGTGTCTAATACACTTTCGACTTCTTGTTCACTCTGTGTAATCCCCTGAGCTTGAGTGTTGGGAACTGGGGAATATTTATTCTCTGGTTCCTTTTCTTCTTCGATATGTACTGGGGTCAAAAGAGATAGCTCTAGGATCTCATCATCATCATATATCTTTATCATCTCACTTAATGGGTTTGATGCACTAGTCCTCCACAATGCTATGACAGTCTCTGGTTGAGCTGAAATACCTGTCGGCGATCTGGCTAGTGGCGTTATGAATTCAGGGTCATCTAACCCAGTAATTTCATCAAGGTCTATGAATTCAAGGCCACTTAGTCCCATCTAGATTTCATCCAAGTTATCGGGAGGGAGCCTTGCCACATTTATGATGTTTAGGTCATCCTGCAACTAATCAATTATCCGTTGCGCATGTTCTAACATAAGTAACCCCCTCTCGAGGAGACCTCTACCTTGCATCGAGGCTACCTCAGGACTATCTGTTGTTTCATCCACTACCTGGGAAACTATTGCTTCAGCCGTTATCATTTCTTCTCTGGACCTGAGGGCCCCCTAAGCCGATTGTTCTATAATTTTTCCTGTTCATCTAGGCTCATGGATCTTAACCTGATCATCTTAGGGTCGCCCATCCTTGCCACCACTTCATCCCAATCTTGGGCATTTTCGATGAAGATCTCATCTTCAAATTTGTCATGGGAATATGGTTAGCATGACAACACTTGCGATGTGTGCTTCAAGACTAGACCCCTTGGATCATGTTTGCGGAAACAGTCGTTCTGGAATCGAAACTCCAATTAGATCAGTCCTTCCTGCTTGGCTTGAGTGATGTATTTTACTAGGTATAAACCTACATGGAATCCATAAGGTATAAATGTCTTCTTCTTATCTTTCACCAGGGTAGTGTTGTAACCTTGCAGGATGGTCTACTAGCAGATTTCCCCCACAACAAGTTGGTTGGGGACATGTACTGGTAGGATATGAGGTGCTCCAGTGGCCCTGAATACCCTAATGTAGGTATCACATTCATCCAGATACCAGTGGTTGACCTTTGATATCACCTTTTGTGCCGCAAATGATAACCTCAGACACTCTTTCCTTGAAAATAATAAAATGAATGTTCACGATGAATTCATCGCATATGAGGGAGTAGGATATTTTGTACTTGTTCTCCCATAAAAGGTTGAAGTAAACGTGGGTCGAGATTTTTGAGATGTGTCAGCTCAATTTCATGCTGGAAAAGACATTTCTGGTGCACATGATGTCTAGTAAATACGAAGCCATGTATAAGGATGGAGTCTCTCCTTCTTTCGACGTCTGAGCCTGTTGTATGCAGATGATTAGCTTCTTTGAAATTATGGATCCCCAGTTGAAACCTATCCCAAAAAAGGCCATTGTGTAAGCTAGAGGCATCCATGCCTCTGAAAACCTAGAACAATCTTTCTCCCCAGACAACTGACAGATGAGAGCCATTATATACATATACAACTCCCTTAAGTTGGTTGTCTGGTACCAGTCAGAGGTATGATTGGTGTATTTTTTATCTTCTCTCCACCATGAAGCCATCACTTGGCCGATGTCATGGTGCTCGTAGAATTTTATGATGAAATTGGTGTTGAGTCGCTCCTCTGGGTCTCTAAGGTTGTAATAACTCTACACCTCTACCAGAAGGAAAACCACGACACACTCACCATTGTTGTAATTGATCAGGAACTTCTGTGTGTCTATGTACTTGATGAGCCATTGAAACAGTTCTATATAGGGAAACACCATGGTTATTCTTGCTACCATGTGCAGGTACAACCTTCAGATATTTGGAAAAACTTCATCGTCGATCTTTCTCATGTCGAGGTCGCTGTGCTGGATATATTCCAAGAATTCTTTCTGGATGATATTCTTGAAGCATTCTCCCTAATGTGGGATTACTTCCTTGCCCCCTGTGTTTGCCTCTATGTCTCCAAATGTCAGGGGTTGAGTGAAACCCTTCTTGGTAGATGTCCTTATGACTGGTTCCAACCTCGGGGAAAATTCTAATTGTTTTGCGGTCGCTGGGGAAGAGCCTTCTCCCACCTATGGTTCCTTTAGCTTCAGTGCTCTTGGCGATCGCCTAGTGTTTGGATATCTTGGAGGTATTGTACCTGCAATCAAAATCAACCCTTTAGGGGCTACATATAGAGAAACACTAGATAAATATATATATATGAAGTGGAACAAAAAAAATACACAGATTGGTACATACCTGTAACGCTTGTTAAACCTGGTTATTTGATACTCACAGGATCTTGGAAGATTGTGAATTAATCGTATCGCTTCTCCAGATGCTCTAAAAATCCTTTGCACGTAGAATGGTTTCATTTAAAATGGCTCGAGATAATTTAAACGGGGAAAAAATTACCGTGTCGTATCAACCAATTAATTCAGGTGATGACTGAAATTCAAAAAAATCTGTCGCTCGATCTTTGAAAATTTAATTCATCATGGGTTGATGGTGGAGGTGCAGAGGGTGATGTGTTATATAGGTAATTTCAAATGGATTTCTTGATTCTCACATGAAGTAGAAACTAATGTGATATTTGGAATTAATTAACCTCTTAAAATCTCAGAATCTAATCGTATCTAGCACTGAAACGTCTCATCGTGTCATTTTCTCAGCGATGTTCTATGGATGTTTTCATTGATATCCTTCTACAAAACACCTATGATGCAGATCGAATTCATCATACAGTGCTGACGTGGAAAAACTTGGCATGAGACACGTGGCATTGAAGACTAGTGACTTAACTTGTGAATATTAGTCGAAGTCGATACTTTCTTCAATTTGCACATTCTAAACTAAACCTGGGAATCGTCGATGCCGAAAAGATACCGGGGGTTGATAATCAGGGATAAACCTATCGCGTGTTTCTTTGGATTATATTCTTCAAAAAATCTCGATGCCGAAACTCTTCAGGAATCGGTGATCATAGAAAAAATTTAGCGTGGTCAGAATTTTCATCGCAATTCGGTTTTCTCCGATTCCAACAAGCACGTCGGGTATCGACTGTCTTCCATATTGTTTCTTTATTTTTAAATACTTACTCCCTTTTCATTTTACCGATGCTGAAGGGAATTGGCTATCGGCAATGTTTGTATGTGATACTTGTCGTGAAAAAAAAATTGCTATTGTCGATACCAGTGAGGATCAACGCTCGACAATAGAGGTTTTCCAAGTGATTCATTTTCACCTCTTAATTTCTTCCGATATCGAATCTTGAGCACATCGGGTGAAGTGTTTTGGTTATTGATTCCTTATTTAAGTGTTAATCCTTTTTAATTCATGAGGTTTCATAAAGTTACACAAACCTGAATAGTTGATGAGAGTCAAGAGAATCAAGCAAAGACAAAATAGTTTCTCAAAATAAAAATCGAATTCAGACAGTGCAAAGATCAAGTGGTACCCAAAAAGTGAAAGGATGACATAGTCTTTTTAGGGTGTGTTGAGTTCTCAACACCTTGCTCTCTTATTTATACTCTCCAAGTATCTTCCTCTAGAACTATCCACTTAACCACTTTGTCCACTTAGCCACTTTGTCCACTTAACCACTTTGCCCACTTAACCACTTTGTCCACTTAATGAACTTTTTCCACTTAGTGTTGTTGGGAAATAATACCCTACGGACTAGCAAGCTAGGGTTAGA
>SNQJ01S0146999.1:43224-67044 GCA_010110895.2 Picea sitchensis | reverse complement strand
TATAATCCCCTGGACCCCTGGATGCAAAGAAAACAACAAGTGGGAGAATGTTGGGTATGTGTTATATTCTTTGCATGTGTGTGTGTGGGCACGTCAGATATGAAAACTGCGTCTGACGATCCCTTGCACTAGTGCCATGTTTGTGTCGTGTGCATCGGGCACTTTCCTAGGGGGTCCCAAGAGGGGGTAGGTATTCCCCCCCTGGTTATGTGCAGCATTCGGCAATGGGTGGTAGCTCGGGGCAGTGCCCTTAAAAATTTGTTTGGGCAGGTTTTGCTATTTTCAGCGGTTTTGTAAATTAATCCCAGATTAAGGGATTAAGGTTTTGGTATCTACGGAATACCTAATTTTTTTTTATATATTGTATGGCGAATGGTGAAATTCGATATAATGAATATAAGAAAGGTTTTCCCGGTTGAGGGTTTCCGATATAAAATCTTTGTGTACTCTGTGTATGAGCCATTTGATTAATTTTTGTCTTGCTTAGGAATCTATATGCATTGCTTTACTTCGTAGGTTTAAAACTTACAAAAATCCCAAACACAACTTCTGTAAGACCTTAACCTAGGGTGTTTGGCCTAGTATTGATGATTTACCTGTTTCACAATTAACTCTGCATTGCCAAAGACTTCCAAGTTTTTAATTTTCATTCTCATGGAAGCTTGTAATCCTAACACTAAGGCTTCATATTCGCATACATTATTAGTGTCTTCAATGTTCCACTGTAACCTATAAGAGAAAGGGATAACGAATTTGTCACCAGGTGCCACAAAGAGCACTCCAGCCCTTGCTCCAAAATAAGACGAAGCACCATCAAAAAACATTTTCCAAACACTAGTGCTATATACATCCTCCTTTATTTGTTCTTTTTCTTTTTTCTTTTTTGTACAACTTTATTCTATACATACATCAATATCATCATCAATAGATAAAATACAATCGCCTAAATCCTGATCAACAATATAAATAGGGTAGTTATTTGGGTTAAGTGGGTCACTTACCATAAATGCCAACCTGGTTTCTTTGTACAAGCATGTGAACTATCCTCCAAAAATTGGAATCGTGGCATACGTCATGTCGATTTGGAGGGATCCTCCAATTTTGGCACCCCAGGACCTGGATAAGAGCATGCCATACTTCGGGGGTATATCAGTGACAACCACATCCATTAGAACGCTTTTCGCAGGTATATGTGCAAGATTAACAACTAAGTCTTTTATCATGCCTATACACTTAACTTTTCTTGAATCAAATGAATATAAATCTCCATAAGGTTTGGTGATTTCAAGACCAAGTCTATCCATGATGTCTTTAGGCATTACATTATGAGAAGCTCCAGAATCTAACATGCAATTATGGAGCAGGTGATCGTACACAATCAACGTGATATAGAAAGGGGCAACGGTGTCTCTGGCACCTTCGAAATGTGGGCCGGAAATTATGTTAGGTGTGTCATCTTTTAAATTTATAACATCGGCCCGACTTTCATTTTATGAAAAACTAATTATTTTAGCAATTTGTTTTCTGTATATTGGGTGTTTTGCCAGTTCGACAAGAGGTATATGGATTTTGATTTTATTGATTTCATTTTCCAGATTAAAACTTCCTATTGTTTTGTCGATCTCTATGGTTTGGGTTTCTAGCCCCTTCTTTTCATATTTATTTTGTTGTGAGGTTTTAGTTTCAGTTACAGGAACCTCCACTTTCTGTGTGTTTACGGCTGGTGTTTCACATGAATTTGTCTTGGTAGGTTGTGTGTCAGTCGTCTTAGTTTTTACAGTCTGCTTTTCAGCGGTTTTTGAAACTGCCTCATCTATTTCGCCCCTCGGAAAGATCTTTTTCACTAGGGAAGTTGTGAAACTCATGTTTCTATGCCTTAGATTGTACTTCTGGTGGAGTTCGACCATTATATCACCTGCGATTCCCTGATAGGTTGAATCTTCTGTAATACTGGTGTTCTTGTTATTCTCAGATCTATGTTCTGTGTTTAAATATTTTTCATAATCTTGCCTCGTTAAATAAGGTTGTATACATTCATCGCCAAGATTATCTGTGTCTTCTTCTAGCTCCTCAAAATCTTCCACGTCTTCTCCTCCTATAAATTTTTCACTTTTAAAGGGGGCTTGTATTTTTTGATCTTCATTCTTAATTTTTCTTTGTTGATTTTGAGGGTTAGGATTCCTTCTGAAATCCTTTCTGGGAAAATGCTCATTCTTCGCTTGATCTACTTTCATTCTTGAGATCTTATTTGACAGTTCTTTGATTATTCTTTCCATATCGTCCATTTTGTCTTCCGAAGATCTTCCTGATCCAGAGGGTCCCCCTTATTCTCTGTACCTTATGGTTTCTTTCTTTCTAGTTTCAAATTTGGTTTTTATCTTTCCTGATGCCATCATGTTTGATTCAATTTCTAAAGCATCATCTTTCATTTTAGTGAGGTCTATTGATCTCCTCTCCCTCAATAACAGGGCGAGATCAGGGTCAAAATCTACAGCAAAAGTTACTTTCGCTGCAGGTTGGGAAGGTTTGACCTCGACTAGAATTTTATTATACAATTTATTAAACCTTTAGGTAAACTCGAGAACTGATTCAGATTTTTTCTTTCTCGGAGCCCCAAATTCAGTTAGATAATAGAGATGGTATTTCCTTTCTCCCCAGTGTCTAATAAAATCATTTTCAAGTTCATTGTATGACTGTATAGATCTTGCTACTAGACCTCGAAACCAGGTTCTCACCTGTCCTTCAAAATTATGAACTAGGAGTCTCGAGTAAACATCTTCATGTTCAATTCCAATGATGTCAACAAATTGGTCAAAGAAATTGATGTGTTCGGCTACAATTAAATCACCTTCTTCTGTCAATTTCGGCAGATTTTTCATGTAGTTTTCAGGTAAGTCATGGAGAGGAATTGGGAGGACCAAAGGAGAATATTTGGCAGCCACCTTTGCAAATATTTGAGGGAGTAGTACTTGGCCGCCTGCTCCTCCTCCTCCAGCACCACCTGCAGCACCAACTCCATCCCCACCTCCTCCGGTCACAACCATTGATGATTTAGAGGTTCAAACTTGGAGATTATAAGGAAGAGTTTTAAAGAGGTTTGGTAACCTTTCGGTTATGCTTGAATAGGGCAAAAGGGTTTCAGGAAATTAGTTATCAATGGATAGGAAACTTGAGAAAGAGGAACTAGGAAAATGTGGACTAGTTTCTTCAGACTCACAAGGTGAATATATAGGAGAATCAACATGAGTCGAGTCAAGATATATAGGATAATTGTTGGAGTTCTGAGAGATAGGAAAATGAACTTCGAGAAGTGAAGAGGTGCCAATCAAAGTGGGAAGTGAGGTGGATCTTTTACCTCTATTGGTGAAATAAACAGTTGAGAAAGTCTCAGTTTTAAAATCAGGTAAGACCAAACCAGACTCAAGGATTCCAATCCTATCGGCAGATAGTTCCCCGGAAAGAGGTGGGGTATTCGATCCTTCAAGTATATCCTTAGTGTTCGACTGTGTAAATTTAGGTTGATAAATCTTATTTTTCGATGCAGCAGTCTGTTTAAGGTATCTTCTTGATTTTAAAAAAAATTCTGGGTTGGGAACAGGCAAAGTCTATTTGTCGTTTGGATTATTCTCGGTGTTCTTTCGGTTAAAAGCCAATTTATTTATCATGGAGTCTCCGAGTGAAAGATGAAGGTAGACTTGTAAGGTTTTCAATCTTTGTTCACTATCAAAGAAATAAAGTGTCAATGTCGTTCTTCCCAGGGAAAAAGTTGTGTTTCTTCGATCCCGGGAAACGACGCCAAAAAGATGTTGTTCCTGAGTTTATACTTTAAGGCTCTAAAGTATATTGTCAAGGCATCCGAAAAAGGTAGAGAGAGTTAAGGAATGAAGTGCCAGTTTTATAAAAGATAATCTACGGTTGGTTTCTTAACTGTCTATGTCTAGCTTCCCAGTGTTCCTGGATGCTAATATCCCTTTCAATTGTTTCCCATGAACATTCTAACTCAGCTCGGGTGTTTTCTATATATAAGATGGTGTTAAATAAATTTAAAGCAATGCTTGTTTGATCTGATAGGTCAAGCTCTATATTGGGTTATCTCATAACGGGTACAGTCATGAGGGATAAAGATTTAAAAGATCAATTTCTTTATTTTTAAGGTTTTCTATTTCTGTTTCGAATTATGTAAGAAGAACTTCCAGACTTTGAATTAATAGTGTGATAAAATTAAAGGTCGTTTCCTATATCTGAGTTAAATTTGAAAATATTATGCATGAAATGAAAGAAAAACACAGAGCTATTGAACAATGTGAGGCATCAATTTAAGAGGAATCTCACTTTGTGACAAAAGAAGAAAAAATTAGACAGGAAAGATTTAATGAATCATATGATATAGGAATCAAAAACATTCACAGGTATTGTACCTGTTGATAGTTGATACAGAGGAAAAACTGTAAACGATTAGATAACCAAAATAATTAATCACCACAGTAGAGGTTGTACTAAATTGTAGCTAAGCATTTATAAAAGATATATAAGAAAAACATGAAACAACAGAGGAGCACGTAACTCAGGCTTGACAAGATTTGGAATCTTCAATCTGCATTCATATTAATTCCGGCAAATGAAAAAATTCTTGCTAACAATCAACCCAGAAAGAGCCCTTTTTTAGTCTTACGAAAATATATTTATACAAAGTCACCAATTTGACGGTTGGTGATTTTCTAACTTCTAGGGGCTAACGGTTACAAAAACATAAACTTGAACCATTTGCGTGGTCATCTTTTATTTCTCTATAATATCGATAATATGATCTTTCAAAATGATACTTCATTGTTTTATTGAAGTATCTCCTTCTTTTGATCCGAGACATTCAACACATTTTTCTAGAAAGTGCACAAAAATTCTAAGAGGCTCTGGAAAATCCTTTGCCTTGAATAGAAAAATCTTTCTCTGAATTTTTGGAAGTTTGTATTTAATCCCTTTATCAACAAACTTAATTGACTGCAATTTTAAGTTTGGCTTCACTAGCCACGTGTCTATTTGGGTAACATCAATTTATTTTAGTTGTGAAATTTCCATCTGAATTTCATTCAAGTTCTCTTTGAATTTCAATTGATGTCTTGTAATGTTAATCTGTCTTAGTAGCCCAGTACAATTGTCTCTTCCAATACCTAATGATCCTTTGTCTAGCAAATCAAATATTTCTTCACAATCATCTTTGATTTCCTTGGCCATTCTCTTGTTTTTGGCTATGTTTTCCTCCCATACTTTAAGCATGATATCGCCTCTGATCTTCTCTGTGACAGATAGCCTTGGAGTTTTATATACCTCTTTGTTTCCTGAAAATACAATTGGTTTTTGAAAAGTATCTCGTGTTGCTTTAGCATATTTTTCTTTCAAAACAATGTTATCGAAAGATTTACTTACTTCTTGGAAATAATTCTGAATAACCTCTACTTTGGAAATCAATCTATGTTTCTCTGCTTCTATCTTCGTATGCACCTCCAATGACTGGACCTGAAAAACATTTAAATCTATCACCTAATTTTGAATAGAATTCAACTTCTCCTGCAATTGTCTCGCTAATTCTTCATGTTGGGTTGTCTTCCCTTGACTATTTTTCATTTTCTTATACAACTCATCCAAGCTAGACCTGAGCAGTTGGATTTCCTGTTTGTCAACAACTCTATCTTTTTCTATCCCTTTATCTATCTCTTCTCTGATATTTTTCTCAGTATTTTTTAATTGACTTTGCAACTGGGCTATCATGTGATTGCTCTATTTCAACCCTGTTTTCATGTTGTCAATTGTGAATAGATTGGTTTTAGCCAAATCCCCCATAGATCCCTCTACCTCTGTAGAAAAATCTTTTTCTTCCAAGTTCTGCCCATCTACAAGAACTTTGTGCTTCTTTACCATGGTACCTTCTCTCTGGTGCATTTCCTGCTTCACCACAACCTTCCTCGTTTTACTGAAAAAGTAGTCAGAGGGAGGTATCTCTTCTCTAGAGATAGGAGTAAGGTCACTAGCATATATGAATTCTAGCTAGGGGATCCCAAAAGTGGACTATAAAGGAATCAAGGAATAAATGGGACTACCCAGCTCTGTAGATTTGTATCCCCTGTTGTTTTGGGAATATCAACATGAACAGTTGGATATGAAGGAGGAATCGATTTACTAGACTTGGGAGGTGTCTCAGACCTTTTTTCTGTTTCTGATCCTGGGTTCTCTGTCTGTGGAACTTCTTCTTTTAGTGAAGATGTTTCAGTCTCCTTTAGATTTTCCTCTGTATTTTATTTATCCTGCACCTCTGGTCCGAAACCTGGGGGAGTACTTCCTTGTTCTGGAGGAGGGGTTGTTGATTCTCCCTGCAATACCTTTGGTAAACCACTTCGCCTATGTCTCTGGAAGGTTAGAAAACTGGTCTGCAAATCAGGTGATAATGTCTGAACCCTGCCTAAAACCTCCTCATAGGTTTTGGCTCCTTTGAACATGTCGTCGTAGGGGGGTTTTCCATGTTCATATGCTTTCATGTTGCAATGAGAAAGGTGATTCCTCACAATTTGATAAGGGTCATGTTTTATGTGTTCGTGATCTATCAATTTGACCTCTTCTAGTGCTATAGCTTCAACCTTGGAATGACCTAATTTAAGTATTGAAAACTTCCCAATCTGTATAGGGAAAACTAGCCAGAACTTCTTCTGAGTTTCTTTCAGTTCTATCCCGATGTCGCCTGTTATTATTTTGTAGGCCACCTCCCTATACATCAGTCTTCCGGGAAGGAACTTTGGAAGTGCATGAGGATGAATCGAGCATCTGAAAACCCTGACATAGGAGAAACTCTCCTCAATAAACCAATCGACAATCGCCCTAAGGTTTCCTATGATTGATCCTAAAATACGAGGGGGTGCACAGGCATACAACATCTGGTGCACAGGTATCACTACGAAATGACAAATTTCGTAAAAGGAATCTTTAACATTTTCCTCCCATAGCTTAGAGTGATAAACATGAATGGGTTCAGTACAGGCTGGGTTCCAGCTCCAGTTCATCAAGGGGAATGGAA
Organism: Picea sitchensis; assembly: GCA_010110895.2. NCBI lineage: Eukaryota > Viridiplantae > Streptophyta > Pinopsida > Pinales > Pinaceae > Picea > Picea sitchensis. The sequence continues at coordinate 59,981 of SNQJ01S0146999.1, read as the reverse complement.
TCATAAAATATATAGCATCCATAATGTATGCAGGCATGTAAAAAGATACAGGTTAGGCTTTGGATTTCTCCATTTGATACTCTGTAATATCCTTAGCTAGATTATCTGATAAAATCTTGCTCCAATTGAAACTGTAACCCTCGGCTACTTCATGTAAAAGTGGCACCCATTCCGCAGGGAAATGGGTAGGGATTTTCTTCCCGAAAAGTATACATAGCATCAGAGCTACATAAACCATCTACTCATTTAATGGAGATGTGGCATAAATTCCATGGGTATCGGCCCTAAATTTTGTTGGAAATCCCCACCAGTCTTTGATTATACCGGGATATGTTTGATCTAACTCTGTTTATTCTTTTCTTTGAAATTCACTTACGAATTTTGGCATTATAAATGTATTTAGAATTAGGATACAGTTTATACTTACTTGGATATGCTCCGGTCTGAACAAGCCGACGATGACCCCTTGGCGGTTTAAAATATTCCTTGTCTGCACATCGGTTTTCTCTAAATCCCAGCTGATCATGTCATTGTATGGCATGAGTCGTGGGTGTGTGGCTATCTTGTGAAGTTCAAACTCTGCTATGTCCCGGAGTTTGTTCTCGGAATCATCCGGGAAATTCTTAATTTCATAGTCTAAGACTTCAAAAAACTTCCTCAATGATTTGACTGAATCCATAGCATGTGGCATAGTGTCTGATATAACATCTCCATCCGGATTCGATATTTCACCTACCTCTTTGCTCTTCTTAGGTGCTTTTCTGGGTGCCATGATGTTTGTGCTAAAAATGAAAACTTGCTACAGGGAAGAAATGTGTAAGCTCCTTAGATTTCAACTTGCTTCTAATATGAAAATAAGAATGAATTTTGAAATAATAGACCTTTATTTACCCTTAACTTGTCTTAAATTGAGTGTACCGATACAGACAGTAAAATTAAATTCTTTAATGGGGATGGCATGCTTGGAGATACACACTTTGCATTAAAAATATCTCCATTTATCCGTTATAGATACTGCCGCATATCGACGATTCAAAATTGGAGTTTTGAAAGGAAAGTCATCGAAAATTCCTGAATAAAGAAATGCAAAAAGTTATTTAACATCATTAATATTGTTTTAAAAGTCAAATTAATTTGGTTTAAGTGCTTAATGTTTTCGGGATTTCATGTTTCAGAGTTTCGAGCATCGTGTCTCCAAGAAGTATGACACAAGTAAACCCTGAATCACGAAATTGCGATGGGATTAATTAACGTTAAATTTTTTACTTCTTAGTAATCATAGCATTAGTTTTTAAGAACTTCACAACTTCAGGAATCGGGGTTCTAAGGAGACTCACGTTCGACTCTTTGGTTTCCTGAATTGTGACTAGTTAATGATTTGTTAAATACGTTTAAAATTTAATTAATCGCGATTAAAAGATACTTTGTGAAAAAGCACGTCGGGATTTTATAACACTTTTTTAAGTTGTGATGGTCGAAAAGAAGCAATTGAAATGCTTAGGAAGCTATTAATCATTTTTAATTATTTCTTTCAAATAAAAGACTTTTCGAGACTTTGGTATCAGGACTTTGGAGTTGTTATTTGACAATCATACTTCATGAATAGCCGAACCCCGAAACCAAAAAAATTCAAAAGACTTTTGACTCCTTTTTAGAACTAAGGGCGGCTCCATAACTAGAAAATAATGGAATTTTAGGTTTAGAGAAGAAAAATTAAACTTTGTTTCAACAAGCTCAATATCATCCACTGTGAGCACATTCTACGACTGAGGCTTATTGGCTCGGGTCTTCTTCCGTGCTAAGGGTTTATGCGAGGAAAATTCCTTTTCTTTGATGTCTTGGCCTCTGTAAGGGAATCCTTTGGCGGTGTCACTTCGAATTTTTCTTGCTTGTCTTCTTCCCCTCCCTCCTCTTGGTTTACTTCATCTCCTCCTCCTCCTGCAAGTGAGTTAGGCGTAGTTTCCTCCGATGCTTTTTCCTTCTCATCACTTTCTATGGATTTCACTTCCTCCTTTTTCTTATTTTTATTTGTGCTACTCTGTCCATCATACTCAGTCCGGGTGACCAAAGGACTTCCGATGATGTTGGGGTCAGACAGTTCTGCATATTCCATTGGTACAAGGAATTTTGTTAGCCATTCCTTAGTAATATCTTCCATGTCTTCCTCAGTTAACTTATAGTAGGACTACAACTCCTCCTTACTTTCATCCTTATGCACAGTGATATAGATGAAGTGTCGGTCTGCGCAGAACTTCACGAATGGTCTGTACTGATGGATTTTATTCAGTGTCATCCAGGGGAATTATTCCATGGCACGCTTCAGTTGTAGGTAGTAAGTATGGAAGAAAACATTCGACTGCCACTGCTTCACCATACCATTCATGTACCATAAGGTGGAGAACCTTGCAGTCAACGACTCTGATGGCTCGACTTCATGGAATGTTTCTCCTTTCGGCATCTGCCAAGAAACAAATGCAATGAGCACCAGTAACCAACTGAAGTGGAATTTGTACCCTTGGTCTTGATAGTCATCTGCATTCCTTTGAGGTAACTTGCCCAATTCATCTGCATCCCTTCAATGCATTTCCCGCGAGGTCCACTATGAACCCTATGAATTGTGTCGGTCAGTTCTTTCTGATGAGCTTTCCATATATCAGGTGGAAAGCAAGGCGCACTGCACCATATTGGATAGAGTCTACCTTGTAGCCTTGCTTCCCCTTCTCTACATCGCCATAGGCCTCCTTGATGCATTGTGCCAGGGAGCGATCTAACGTCTTCCCTGGGTAGAACTGGTGAGGGTCTGGTCCCTGCATGCTTAGTCCAGTGATCAGGTGGATCAACATTGGATTCACAATGATGCACATATCTAACTAAAGATAATCTTTGTCATAACACAAAAAGAGGAGTTTAACGTGAGTGTTAACTTCCTGATGTCAGCCAAAGTGTAGGATCTTCATCACATTCAAGATCAGTGATCACGCGATCTCTTTAATCCATGGCTGAGGAACTATCTTGGGGTTCTTCCTAGTCGTCTTCATCAGGTACTTTTGTAGTGCTAGGATCGCATAGTTCTTCTTATATCCAAAGTTGAATTCACAACAATGGAACCATTTGTTGGCACATAGGGGAAGACCCAGGGTTCAACGCTTTAACAATGCACCAAAAAACCCCTAACTACTAGCCCTTTCGGCAACACCTGTGAAGCAGAAGAATTCTCATTGGAGGTATAGGCAGAGTGGGTTGCAGGACTCAGGTGTCTACAACCTAGCTGGGACAAAGATATGTGATTACGATACTTAACAGAGCACTTATCCAACAATAAGCATTAGATTAGTATTCTCATTCACATTTCATATCACACCCTAAGTACAGAACGACGCAGTAATAATTAGATCAAACACTTCCAATCATTTATCACATAGCATTAACCTAGATCTAACATTCATTCACATCATTAATCACTAAGCTACCATAGATCTATCTACTATACATCAATATCATAGCACTAAGTAGGTAAATACATAAACAACATAAACATTATTACACAAAACACATCAACACAAGATATATGTGTTTCACCCTAGTGTGGGGCTACATCCACCAACTTCTTCTTCTTATTTATTGGTCTCCTTCAATATTCTCACATTCTCATGCTCCTATGCACAAAGCCACATAGCCAACTTCACACTGGACAAGTGATATGTGCACAACGTACTAGATCCACCTTCCTCAAAATCAGGTCAAGGCACAGAGCCTTACACAGTCCATCTGCATAAAGCCTCTTACAATCACTTGCACTTAGCCTTGCAAGTCTCAACACACAGTATGCAAAAAATCCAACAATTTTTCTTTTCACTTAGCAACCTTTACATATTCTTGCACGAGGCCAACTTAGACTGAACTAGACAGACCTCGCTCTAAGTCCTATCTACTTATTTATACATTACAAAAATGCCTAAACATGGGTAAATCCATGGGCCGACATCCCATACCCATTAAATAAACCCTAAAATCCCCAAATCCCACAAAATGGGCAAGATCCCGTGATCTTCGCTTCACCTGGGCGCTCCATCTTCGACCAGTCTGTCGTAGTCCCAAAAATGGTCAAACATGACCAAAGTTTCCTCAAAACTTGGTCAAGGGCCAACAGGTTGAAAGGGTGCACAACAGATGTGCGCTTAAGTACCACTTGTATTTCATGCATGTATGAATCCCCGACCATGAGTTTATGCACATAATGACAGATCTATGTAGCTTAAAGACGCCATAATATGTCTCTACCCTGAGAAAAAATTAACCCACAATTTTTTGTCGAGAAGGGTGCTTTGATACCACTTGTAATATTCTGGATATAAAATAGTATGTAGAACATAAATAATTAACTAGAAATGGAAAATAAACAATGATATAACCAAAACAACACCACAATAATACCAAAATAATACCAGAAATAACACTTTGATTACTAATAGCAATGTTCACTTGCCTCTTCGAGGGGGAAACCTCCAACAGAGCAGAGCTCTATTACAACAATATCCAAGACAAAACTTATCCTACCCTCTACTCCTATTTATACTAAATATGTCTATCCAAAAGAACAATGTAGAGGAAGATCCTTCTAGAAGCGAAATCTTCTATTAGGTTTTCTTACATTTCACTTATTCTTCCTTATTTCTAGGCCTTATTAATATTGACCTTTATTACATGGAAATACATTATTCTACCTACATGAGGGGTCAGGTCCCTAACAATTGATGGTAACTCTTAAATACTAATAGAATATTTTTGTATATACTAAAATTTCATGAAATCCACCAACATCCTTTTCAACAACAATATGAAAGGAAAATCAAGTGATTTTGTTATTTCAAGCATGATAGTCGATGGTGAGGCTTTGCATGCCACCACTATAGTGAAAGGGTCAAGATGATACCTATATCCATAATATAGAATACATACAACCTTTAATTTGTGCTTAGGTTATATACTATCTCAACAACTTTGGAAAGTAAGAACCATCAAGCACCATTTCCCAACCCATTGGAGAATCGAAACGGATTAAGTTTTTATCCCATTTTAACTCAATACACAAATTTAAAATGTATATGGAGTTATTTATTAGAAAAAAACATTTTTCAAAATGGCATTTGGAATGATGTTGATTAGCATGTTGCTTCATTCGATTTTGATCTGTAACTAGATTACCCTTGAATGTGAGGATAAATTTAGATTTAGTTGTGAGGGTTGTGTCCACCTCCCACACCTTAAAGACTCCTACTAGGTAGGATAATACTAATGGGGGGGTTTCACTATAAATAACCTCAAAGGGAGTCATTTGAGTGGCACCATGATAAATTGTATTATACCACCATTCAGTTAGTCGTAACCACTAGACCCATTGGGATTGTCTCTCTGAAGTAAGTAATCATAAATATGTTTCTAATCACTTGTTGATAATTTTAGTCGAACCATTATTTTGGGGTTGATATGTAATGATGAGATTTAATTGAGTGCCCTGGAGCTGAAACAACTCTTGCTAGAAATTGCTAGTGAAGGTGGGGTAACAACTTGTCACAATCAAGTGAAACATACCATGGAGTCAAATATATNTCTGAAGTAAGTAATCATAAATATGTTTCTAATCACTTGTTGATAATTTTAGTCTAACCATTATTTTGGGGTTGATATGTAATGATGAGATTTAATTGAGTGCCCTGGAGCTGAAACAACTCTTGCTAGAAATTGCTAGTGAAGGTGGGGTAACAACTTGTCACAATCAAGTGAAACATACCATGGAGTCAAATATATTTTCCATGAATACTTGAGAGACTGTAGAGGCCTTGAAAGGTTATTTTAGAGAACAAAAATGAGCATATTTGGAAAGGAAATTAACTACAACCACGTTTACATATTTATTGTCAGATTTTAGTAACCCCGCAATAAAATCCATAGAAATGTTAGTCCATACAACTTGTGGAATGGGTAAAGGTTGTAGTTTTCTCAGAGGTTTCACTATATATCCATTGTGTCATTGGTAAATGTCACACTTTTCCACAAAGATGTGGATATCAATCTTCACGCCTTACCATAAAAATGAATATTTGATCCTTTCATATGTTTTATAAAACCATGAATGACTTGTTGTGGGAGAGGAATGCAGTTCAGATAACACCCATGATTAAAATGTTGACTGGTTGTTCAAATAAAGACACCCTTTATGGATAATTTCTACAATTTCCCAAGTGTATCCCTGATATGCATGGGGTTCCTATTGAATTTGTTGGTAAGACTAGTGATATTGGGATCTGTGAACCATTCTTTGTGGATGCCATTCAACCAGCCTGCTATTATGAACAAGAGTGAAAAGATATAAAGTTCCTCTCTGTACTTTTGAGAGAGAGTATATGTTACCACATTATCCTTTCCCTTCTTATAAATTATCTAATAGTCATATCCCAACATTTTGTTGACCCATTTTTGTTTCATGGCAGAATAAATTATTTTCTCTATAAGGAATTATTTTAGGTTGCAATGAACAATTTTAATCTAGAAACATTTCCTGAGTATGTATGTATGCCAAATATCCATAGCATGCAATATAATCATCATCTCATTTTCATAAGTTAATTTTCCCAAGTTCCTCTCACATAGTTGTTTGCTAGTAAAATCCAATGGTCATCTCTCTTGCATGAGTATTACTTCGATGCCTTTACCCAAGGCATCACATTCAAATACAAAGGTCTTAGTGAAGTTGGGTAGAGAAAGCATTGGGGTTGTACAATGTATGCATATAATTATTTAATTCATATAATTCCCACTTTGCAGCATCATTCCAATTGAAATCATTGTTTTTAGCAAGGTTGCGGGGGGAGATGCAATCTTACCATAGTGCCTATTGAATTTTTTGTAATGACCAATGATAACAATAAAACCTCTTAAAATTTTAATATTTTTGAGGTGAGACTAGTCCTTCATCATTTCAATTTTCTTCAAATCCACATGCACACCATCATGACTAACAATATGGCCCAAATGATCCGCTTTAGAGACACCAAAGATATATTTGGATCACTTAAGAAAGATTTGATGATCAACTAGTTGTAATACTTGATATAGATGGCTGACATGGGCTTGTCAAGTTTTATTGTGGATCAAAATGTCATAAAAAAGACAAGGATGAAATGATGCATAAAATGTTTAAATATTTTGTTCATGAGACCCTAGAAGGTGGAATGTGCATTGCAAACAACTAAGGGTATCACTAAGTATGTAATGGCCTTCATGAGTGTGAAAATCATTTTTAGGAATATCCACCTCCTTCACATGAATTTGGTGATAACCTGAGCAGAGATCAAGTTTGGTGAAGAATTGAGCACCCTTGAGCTCATCCAAAAGATCAGTAATGACATGAGTGGGAAACTTGTCTTCGATTATCAGTTTTTTTAGAGCTCAAAAGTTAATACAAAGGTGCTGAGTTCCTTCTTCTCAAGGACCATGATGACTACTAAATAATAAGGACTGGTACTAGGGCCACCACTGGCTAGAAACTCCTGAAATATATTTTATATTTCATGTTTTTACGAAAATGGATGGTCATACATGCATACATTAGGTGGGAGGCTACCTGGTATGAGCATAATATAATGATCATGCTCACCTCGGGAGGTGATAGTCCTTGGGGAGGTTCAAAGATGAATTGGTGTTTGGCCAAGACTCGCTACATCTCAGAATGAATGGATTGAGAAGGTGTCTTAAAGGCTTGAATGGCATGGAATTGAGCCATGATATTAACCTAGGAAATACGACCATGGAGGAGACATATGAAAAAAAATTCCTAGAGTTGTTGAGGTGTGTTAAGTACATTATATATGAGAAGGTGAAGATTCAAAATTTTCTAAATGGGCTATAATCATTCTTCAAGGACAAGATTCAATTTGAAAAACCTAAGACACTTGAAGAAGCAATCTAGAAAAACAAATACATGTATAATCAAAGAAAAGGAAACTAATATTTTTAGAAGACATAGAAGGATAAGAAGAAAGAAAATTGAGATCAAACAAAGAAAGGTTTCAAACCTCCCTTCTCTAGGATCAATTTCAACACTTCCAACAAACTCAACTAGCACTTGACTCTTTGGGAAAAGGGGAAAAGTAGCCTATAAAATGTTGGGGTTGTGGAGAGGATCACATGTTTAATATTTCTCACATTGCATAGAAAAAATGAGGAATATTTAGAATATCTAGGAAGCAACTACTATCGTGAATGATGTGGCATAGAACATTCCCTAGATCTGTGCAATGTTGGATGATCACCTTGCAAAAAACTAATCAAATATGATCATAATTGAAGGTAAGTTTGCCAAAAAATATATTTTGATATTAATTGATCCTAGGGGAAGTTATAGGTATGTTACTCCTAAGATTGTTGATATTTTTCTTCATAAGAGGAGAAAGCATACCAAGCTGTTAGAAAAACAGGGTCGTGGAGAAATAAAATAAAACAAATGTGGAAATAAAATAATGAAAATGCATAATACAATAGAAACACAAATATATTTGGTTCACCCAGTGTGGGCTATGTCCACCAAATAAATTTCTAAGTCCTTTCTTTATTATTATCCAACAAATGAAGGGATACAACCTACAAGATACCCATTGTAACTTCCTCTTCTTTCTCTCACAATCTTCTCTCTCATAATACAATATTCACTCACATACACAATCGTAATAAAATTCCCTCATACACAAAAGAGGGTTTCCTTTTAGGGAAAAAATCCCTACATAGATTCTACCGTCAAATATGTGACCTTATAATGAATGGTCCAGATTGACTACGCAATTACAATATTTTACAAGGCAAATTTTTCCAAAATTTTTGCTTCAGAGGCACTTCCCTCGAATCCCTCGCCAAGGGGGGGGCTCCAAAATTTCTCACCCCCCCTAGAAAACCTGGTGAGAGAAGTGGGGGGGGAAACCCCCCCGTTAGGTAATAGGGTCCAAACGTCGTTGAAACAATACCTATGAATCATGAAGATAACCATACTCCACAACCAACAATCTCCCACTTGGAGACTGATCAAAACAACTCCATTTTTATTGTACCTACTGGAATATGATCCATCTTGGACCTGGAAAATTTCTCATCTTCACCTTCATACTTGAAGGAAAACTAAAACTGAATAGGAACTCAATTTCTATCTTGTTACTACCTTTGTTAACATGTCTTCATGATTCTAGCTAGTATATATCTTTTTTAACTTCAGTTGTCCATCTTCCAAAACAAATCGTATGAAATGGTACATGATTTGTATATGTTTAGTCTTAGAATGGAAGGATGAATTCTTTACAATATGAATGGTACTCTGGCTATCACAGTACAACCTGCTAGTCTCATGCTTCTTTCCCAATTCCTCCATAAACCTATGTAATCAAATCATCTCTTTACTAGCCTCTGTAGCAGTAACATACTCTGATTTTGTTGTTGAAATTGCAACAACCTTTTGTAACTTTAAAATCCAACTTACTGTTGTTCCTCCTACAGTAAAAAAATACCATGTGGTGCTCCTCCTTCTATGTTTATCACCTGCCATATCTGAATCAACATATCCTTGTAGAACAATGTGTAAACCTCCAAAACATAATGCATGAGTAGCAATATCTCTCAAACACTTGAGTATCCACTTTACTGCCTCCCAATGTTCTTTACCTGGATTGTTCATATACCTGCTCACAGCTCCCGCTACATGTGCAATATCTGGTCTTGTTCACACCATAACATACATCAAGCTACCAATTGTTGATGAATAAGGCACCTTGGACATGTATTATATCTACTCATGTGTCGTGGAAAACATGTCCTTGGTTAATTTAAAATGGTTGGCCAAAGGCGTACTAACTGGTTTTTCATTCTGCATTCTAAACCTCTCCAACACCTTCTCTATGTACTCACCCTGAGACAATGTCAATGTGTAATTTTTCATGTCTCTTGTTATTCTCATACCAAGGATTTTCTTTGCAGCACCCAAATGCTTCATCACAAATGAATTAGATAATTTCTTTTTGAGGACATTTATATCCTACATGTTAGACCATGCAACAAGCATGTCATCTACATACAACAACAAGATAATTTAGCTTCCATTTTCTAGCCTCTTAAAATAAACACACTGATCAAAATGACATATATTATAACTACGTTCTATCATTAACCTGTCAAACTTAAAATGCCACTACCTTGGAGCTTGTTTTAGGCCATACAATTTCTTCTTCAACCTGCATACCAAATTCTCCTTTCCTTTAACCTCATACCCCTGTGGTTGCTACATATAAATACGTTCCTCCAAATCCCCATGGAGAAAAGTTGGTTTTACATCTAATTGTTCAAGATGCAAATATTCTAGTACCGCAAGACTTAAAATAGTCCTAATTGAAGTCATTTTAACAAGAGGAGAAAATATTTTATCAAAATCTATACCTTTCTTTTGTGCAAAGCCCTTTACAACAATTCTAGCCTTGTATCACTTTGTCCCTCCATCTTCTTCCTTCAACCTATAAACCCATTTATTATGTAATGCTCTTTTTCTTGCAGGAAACTAAACCAAATCCCAAGTCTGGTTGTTTACCAAGGAATCCATTTTCTCTTTCATGCCTTGCTCCCACTTCTTTATCTTCATAACTTTATGGTTCACCAAAATAAGTTAACAATAAAAAACACAATCAAGGAGAGTATCATTCAGGGAGTCTAATTAACATGATAGATCTTATAACAACACTTGTAGGAGTTTGAGGTACCTATTGCTCCTATTGTTGTACATTTTGATTTTCTGGTACTTTTGGAATTTCATTTTCCTTGATTTCATCAAGCACTGTGTATTTTGTGTTTTCCTTTTCTTATTTCTTTTCCTATATCGTATCTTTGTGCATGGCCTTTTCATTGAATACCACATCTCTACTCCTAATGATTTTATGATTTTCATAATCCATAAGAAATAACCAAAATCATTAACATTATATCCAATAAAGATACACTTCTTGGATTTTTCCTCAAGATTTATTGTATTTTCATTATCAATATGGACAAATGATTCACAATTGAAAGTCTTCAAAAATGAGTAGTTTACCTTTTTACTTGTCTATTCCTCCTCTTTATTGCCACCATCCAAGGAGTTTGAAGGCCCTACGTTTATTGAGTAAACAACAATATCTACAACATATTCCCAAAACTGTAAGGGGAACCCGTCATGCAATCTCATACTCCTTGCAGGTTCCATGATTGTCCTATTCATCCTTTCTGACACACCATTTTCATGTGGTGTTCCTGGAAATGTCTTTTCTCTACGAATACCATGGTATGAACAATAATTATCAAACTCCTTGTTGTAGTATTCAACTCCATTGTCTGATCTGAGACACTTCAACCTTTTTCCTATATCATTCTCAACCAAAGCTTTCCATTTCTTAAAAGTGACAAAAACAACATATTTTTGTCAAATGAAATAAACCCAAGTTTTTCTAGTTGCATTATCAGTAAAAGTAACATAATAATGAGAGACACCAAGAGATGATACCTGAGTTGGTCCATGTACATCTATATTCACATTCTCTAAATTTTCACTCTTGTTTTCCTTGTCAACTCTAAGAAATCTGGATCTCTTATGTTTTCCATAAATACAATGCTCAGGGAAATACAAATAAACTCGTTTAAGATATGAAAACAAATTCCTTTTGTGAAGTATATGCATCCCCTTCTCACTCATGTGTCCAAGCCTATCATGCCACAATGTTGTATCCACACCTGTAGAAGCTAAAGAGATTGAAGAGTCAACATTACTAGTACATAAATACAATGTACCTACCTTCTCTACTTTTTTCATTGCCAATGATCCTTTAGTGACCTTCCACACCTTATCTGTAAATGTAGATATACATATTTCACTTTCCAACTGTCCTATTTAAATAATATTTCTTCTTAGATCTCGTATATGTCTCACCTCTTTTAGAAACCATTGGTTTCCATTCTTTTTCTTTATTTGTACCTTACTCATTCCAATAATTTGACATGGTTCATCATCACCCAAATAAACCTTTCCAAAATCACCTTGAACATAATTTTGAAAATATTTCCTATGGGGTGTGGCATGAAATGAAGCCCCTGAATCTAATACCCAAGGCTCAGTAATATTATCTAAAGAAAGAATCAAAGCATCTTGTAACACATCTGTGACAGTTGATTCTTGATTTTTCTTCTATTGTCCATCTCTTTGTTTCTTGGGAGCTCTGCAATCTTTCTTCAGATGTCCTTTCTTCCCACAATTCCAACACTCTATATTTCCTAGTCTGAAATTGGATCTTTCCTTCCTAGACTTTGCACAGTTTCCTGGACTCTTTCCTCTTTCACTTTGTCTTCCCCTGTTCTTCACGGTAAATGCATTACCTGATGCCTCACCTGTGTTTTTCCGTCGCAGTTCCTCGCTAAGGATAACACCAACAACATCATCAAATTTCAGAGTGTTTGAACCAGAGACATAGTTACTTACATCCATTACCAAGCCATTCCAACTTTCTGGTGATCAACACAATATTAGAAGAGCCCTAACCTCATCATCAAATTCCACTTTTACGAACTTAGCTGATTAGTAATTGTATCGAACTCATTTAAATGACCAGAAACAAACCCATCTTCTGACATCATCATATTAAATAATCTCTTCATTAGAAATACCTTTTTGGAAGTCAAGGGTTTTTCATATAGTTTAGACAATGTGTTCATCAGATCCTCTGTTATCTTTTATTACTAAATATTGAAATCCATTGACTCTGCCAGGAACAGTCGTATCATTCCTAGTGCCTTTCTATTAACAATCTCACATTATTCATCCTTCATACTCGTTGACTACTTTGATTTTCCGCCCAACAGTAGGTAAAAATCCTTCTGATATAAATAATGTTCCATATGCATCTTCCATAACTAATAGTTTTGGTTGTTAAATTTCTCGACCTCAAAATTTTCATCTTCTTCCAATGCTCCCACTTGAACCGAGAACCCTATTTTCCTACGAGTTACCTTTCACTCAGATACCAGTTGTTAGAAAAAAAAGATCGTGAAGCAATAAAATAAAACAAATGTGGGAATAAAACATTAAAGGTACACAATACAATAGAGACGCAAATATAAATGGTTCACCCAGTGTGGGCTACGTCCACCAGAGAAATTGTCAGGTCCTTCCTTTATTACTATCCAACAAATGAAAGAATGCAACCTACAACATACCCAATGTAACTTCATCTTATTTTTCTCACAGTCTCCTCTGTGATAATAAAATATTCACTCACATAGACAATCACAATACAATTCCCTTATACATAAAAGAAGATTTCCTTCTAGGGAAAAAAAATCCCTAACATAGCTTCTATCGTCAAATTTGCATCCTTATAATGAATGGTCCAGATTGACTACGAAATTACAATATTTTACAAGGCAATTTTTTCCCAAAATTTCGACTCAGGGGTGTTGTCGTTGAATCCCCCACTAGGGGGGCTCCAAACTTTCTCGCCACCTCCCCGGTAAGAGAAGTGGGGGGGAAAGCCCCCCCACACCCCCCATCAGGAAATTGGGTCCAAACATTGCTAAAACAAGACCTTTGAATCAAGAAGATAATCAGGCTCCACAACCAACAAAATCGTTGGTTAGTTCAATTAACTATTGGAACAAAGAGGAAAATCAATGAGATGGTCAAGGATTGTCCATTAGAGATTAATGGACTCGATACTCATGCATATACAAATATAATACTTCTTTGTTCATATGATATTCTTATTGAAATGGATTGTTGGAGCTACACGATGCCATTCTTGATTGTTATACTAAGACATTTAATTATATTGATGAGGAAGGAAACCAAAGGACAAACAAAGGTATTCACAATGCTAGTATCTGAAAGGTAGATTTCAACTTTACAGATGAAGAATATTTTCAAAAAAGGGTGTTAATTGTCTGCAATCCATGTTGTGGAACCAACAAAAGAGAAAGGCCTAAGTGTTGTTGATTTTCAACTCTCACAACAATTTCAAGATGTATTTCCAAAGGATATTCTTGGATTACCTCCCAAAAGGGACATTGATTTCTCTATTTATCTTGTGCTTGAAACTACTCCAATATCCAAGGCTCCATACATAATGGGTACTCCAAACTTGACAGAGCTACACATCCAATTATAAGAATTGATGAAGAAGGGACATATACACCCAAGTGTCTCTCCTTGGGAGAAACAATACTATTTGTAAAGAGGAGAGATGGAACTTTGTGGTTATGTATTAAAAATAGACAATTGAACAAAATCATTGCAAGAAATAATATCCTCTACCAAGAATAGATTATTTATTTTATCGACTAAGGAAAGCAAAGATATTTTTAAAGTTTGACTTGAGGTCAGGCTTGTAGATTTTAACCTTGTACAATTATTTACTTCATAAAGTTTCTTAATAAAAACATAAAAGATACAATGGGACACACATTATACATAGATTTTACCCTGGAAACCCAAACCAAGAAAAACAACATGTTTAAAGTCGCACCTATAATCTTCTTTATTCATCATCTACCTCATTGTTTACAATACAATATAGATATAGGAGCCCGCGGAATCCAAACCCCTAATTCATTGACCCTGATTATTCAACAACCCTAATTTCTTAACCAAAATTAGAAAATCATCAGTGAAAACCATGTGTCGAAACATTGTCGAAAACATACGCAAAAAACCATCAATTTTTGTTTTATCCGGGGGCTACTACCCCCGAACCCCCTTGCTCCCATATAAATGTACATTACATGGGACCAATCTTGCAAAGAATATAAATCATACCCAACAAGGCTACTATAAAGTGAGGATAAAGAATGAAGACATTCTTAAAATGTCCTTCACAACTAGATATGGACACTATGAATTTGTAGTGGTTCCATTTGGATTGACAAATGCACCATCTACTTTTATGTGTCTTATGAATGGTATTTTCCATCATTACATGGACACATTTTAATTTTTTTCCTTGATGACGTTCTAACTTACTCCAAGTCAAAGGAAGAGCATGAAAAAACTTGCTATTAGTTTTGCAAGTGTTGAGAGAACACCATCTCTATTTAAAATTGAGTTCCTTTTATCATAGGAAAATTCAATATTTGGGGCATATAATTTTTGATAAAGGAACAACAATAGACCTAGATAAGATTGAAGCTAACATAGGATGGTCTACACCTAGGAATGTTTCATATGTGAGGTCATTCAATATGGGTATTGCTAGTTAATACAAAATATTGATAGAGGGGTTTTCTCAGTTTGGATTTTCAATTACCTCTCTCCAAGAGAAAGGAAAAAAAATGAATGGAAACAATATTGTAAAGATAGTTTCTAGCCATTGAAGAAATTGTTTACTAGTGCACCAATTCTTAAAATTGCAAATCTGAATGAAGACTTTGTCATGTGCACAGATGTTTGCAAAGAAGGGATTGGTGGAACTCACCCAAAACAATCACATGGTGTTTTATGAATCTTGGAAGCTTAATAACATGAAAATAATTTATGCAACAGATGATTTAGATTTTGTTGTAATGGTATATGTATTAAAAATGTGGGCATACTATTGATGGGAAGAAAATTCGAGTTAAGAACAAATCACAACACTCTCAAACCTTTATTAGATTAGCAAAATTTGAATGTCAAGCAAGGAATATGGCTGGTATTTCTTTGTGAGTTAGATTTTGACATCAAGAACATTAAAGGAAAAGAGAACAAATTTGTTGATGTGTTCAAGAGAAGATTTCATGCAATGCATGATACAACAATTAACATGTGCAAATCGAATTTGAAGAAAAAAAAATCTTGAAGCTTTTGTGACAGATGAACACTACCTTCAAATAAAGGAAGGATTTGAAGAGAAAAATGTTCAACAAAAATATGAAGAGTATAAGATAGAAGTTGATGGAATTATTGTACACAAAAATTGAATTTATGTTTCTAATTCTTGTGAGTTGAGGACATTCATCTTGAATGAAATGCATAATGTTTTATATTATGGACACCATGGATAACAAAAGACAAATGCAATAGTGAGGAAGCAATACTTTAGGCTAGGAATGAAAGGAATTGTTGTTGAATACATAGAAAAATGTATGCAGTGTTAGTGAGTTAAAGCTTAGCATAAATATCCAATAGGTTTGGTACAAACATTACCATTGCTAGAATGGAAATGGGAGGTAGAAACCATTATTCTTATCACTAGATTACCAAGAACAATGAGGAAACACGAATCCATCATGGCAGTGGTGGATAAATTAAGAAAAAAAATCATTTTATTCTAGTTAATTCCACACAAAAGGAAACAAACATAACAAACATCTACATGAAAGAAGTTGTCAGAGTGCATGGGATACCTAAGGCCATCGTTTCTAAAAAATACTTTAAGTTAGCTTTCAATTTTTGGAAGGGATTATGCAAGGCTTTTGGTACAAATTTGAATTTTAATACTACAGATCATTGACAGACTAATGGGAAAATTATAGAAAGAGATAACCAAGTAAGTGAAGACATGTTACATATGTATGTGATGAACATGTCATCTAGGTGTGAAGAGTATTTTTACTTGGTGGAGTTTGCATACCACAATGGACATCGTGTATCTTTGAGGATGAGCCAATTTGAAGCATTATATGGCGCAGGAAATTAAACACCCCAATAATTTGGGATAACCTATGTTATTGAA
>SNQJ01S0146999.1:20153-43214 GCA_010110895.2 Picea sitchensis | reverse complement strand
ATATATTTGACTCCATGGTATGTTTCACTTGATTGTGACAAGTTGTTACCCCACCTTCACTAGCAATTTCTAGCAAGAGTTGTTTCAGCTCCAGGGCACTCAATTAAATCTCATCATTACATATCAACCCCAAAATAATGGTTCGACTAAAATTATCAACAAGTGATTAGAAACATATTTATGATTACTTACTTCAGAGAGACAATCCCAATGGGTCTAGTGGTTACGACTAACTGAATGGTGGTATAATACAATTTATCATGGTGCCACTCAAATGACTCCCTTTGAGGTTATTTATAGTGAAACCCCCCCATTAGTATTATCCTACCTAGTAGGAGTCTTTAAGGTGTGGGAGGTGGACACAACCCTCACAACTAAATCTAAATTTATCCTCACATTCAAGGGTAATCTAGTTACAGATCAAAATCGAATGAAGCAACATGCTAATCAACATCATTCCAAATGCCATTTTGAAAAATGTTTTTTTCTAATAAATAACTCCATATACATTTTAAATTTGTGTATTGAGTTAAAATGGGATAAAAACTTAATCCGTTTCGATTCTCCAATGGGTTGGGAAATGGTGCTTGATGGTTCTTACTTTCCAAAGTTGTTGAGATAGTATATAACCTAAGCACAAATTAAAGGTTGTATGTATTCTATATTATGGATATAGGTATCATCTTGACCCTTTCACTATAGTGGTGGCATGCAAAGCCTCACCATCGACTATCATGCTTGAAATAGAAAAATCACTTGATTTTCCTTTCATATTGTTGTTGAAAAGGATGTTGGTGGATTTCATGAAATTTTAGTATATACAAAAATATTCTATTAGTATTTAAGAGTTACCATCAATTGTTAGGGACCTAACCCCTCACGTAGGTAGAATAATGTATTTCCATGTAATAAAGGTCAATATTAATAAGGCCTAGAAATAAGAAAGAATAAGTCAAATGTAAGAAAACCTAATAGAAGATTTCGCTTCTAGAAGGATCTTCCTCTACATTGTTCTTTTGGATAGACATATTTAGTATAAATAGGAGTAGAGGGTATGATAAGTTTTGTCTTGGATATTATTGTAATAGAGCTCTGCTCTATTGGAGGTTTCCCCCTTGAAGAGGCAAGTGAACATTGCTATCAGTAATCAAAGTGCTATTTCTAGTGTTATTCTGGTATTATTTTGGTATTATTGTGGTGTTGTTTTGGTTATATCATTGTTTATTTGCCATTTCTAGTTAATTATTTATGTTCTACATACTATTTTATATCCAGAATATTACAAATGGTATCAAAGCACCCTTCTCAACAGAAAATTATGGGTTAATTTTTTCTCAGGGTAGAGACATATTATGGCGTCTTTAAGCTACATAGATCTGTCATTACGTGCATAAACTCATGGTCGGGGATCCATACATGCATGAAATACAAGTGGTACTTAAGCGCACATATGTTGTGCAACCTTTCAACCTCTTGGCTCTTGACCAAGTTTTGAGGAAACTTTGGTCATGTTTGACCATTTTTGGGACTATGACAGACTGGTCGAAGACGGAGCGCCCAGGTGAAGCGAAGATCGTGGGATCTTGCTTATTTTGTGGGATTTTTGGATTTTAGGGTTTATTTAAAGGGTATGGGATGTTAGCCCATGGATTTACCCATGTTTAGGCATTTTTGTAATGTATAAATAAGTAGATAGGACTTAGAGTGAGGTCTGTCTAGTTCAGTCCAAGTTGGCTTCGTGTAAGAATATGTAAAGGTTGCTAAGTGCAGAGAAAAATTGTTGGATTTTGTGCATACTGTGTGTTGAGACTTGCAAGGCTAAGTGAAAGTGATTGTAAGAGGCTTTGTGTAGACGGGCTGTGTAAGGCTCTATGCCTTGACCTGATTTTGAGGAAGGTGGATCTAGTACGTTGTGCACAGATCACTTGTCCAGTGTGAAGTTGGCTATGTGGCTTTGTGCACAGGAGCATGAGAATGTGAGAAGATTGAAGGAGACTAATAAATACGAAGAAGAAGTTGGTGGATGTAGCCCCACACTAGGGTGAAACACGTATATCTTGTGTTGATGTGTTTTGTGTAATAATGTTTATGTTGTTTATGTATTTACCTGCTTAGTGCTCTGATCTTGATGTATGGTAGATAGATCTATGGTAGCTTAGTGCTTAATGATGTGAATGAATGCTAGATATGGGTTGATGCTATGTGATAAATGATTGGAACTATTTGATCTGATTATTACTGCGTCATTCTATACTTAGGGTGTGATATGCAATGTGAATGAGAATACTAATCTAATGCTTATTGTTGGATAAGTGCTCTGTTAAGTATTGTAATCACAGATCTGTGTCCCAGCTAGGTTGTAGACACCTGAGTCCTACAACCCCCCCTACCTCTACCTCGGGTGAGAATTCATCTGCTTCGCAGGTGTTGCCGAAAGGGCCAGTAGTTAGGGTTTTTTTGGTGCATTTTTAAAGCGTTGAACCCCGGGTCTTCCCCTGTGTGCCAACAAATGGTTCCATTGCTGGGACTTCAACCTCGGAGATTAGAAGAAATATGCGATCCTAGCACCGCACAAGTACCTGATGAAGACGACTGGGAAGAACCCCAAGATAGTTCCCCAACCATGGATTAAAGAGATCGCGCGATCACCGATCTTGAATGCGATGAAGATCCTACACTTCGGTCGACATCAGGAGGTTAACGTTCGTGTTAAACTCATCCTATCATGTTATCACGAAGATTATATTTGGTTAGATAGGTGCATCATTGTGAATCCAATGTTGATCCACCTGATCACTGGACTAAGCATGCAGGGACCAGACCCTCACCGGTTCTACCCAGGGAAGATGTTAGCCCACTCCCTGGCACAACGCATCAAGGTGGCATATGGCGATGTAGAGAAGAGGAAGCAAGGCTACAAGGTAGCCTCTATCCAGGATGGTGCAATGCACCTTGCTTTCCACCTGATAGATGGAAAGTTCGTCAGAAAGAACTGACCAACACAAGTCATAGGGTTCGTAGTGGACCTCGCAGGGAAATGCGTTGAGGGGATGCATATGAATTGGGCAAGTTACCTCGAAGGAATGCAGATGAATATCAAGACCAAGGGTACGAATTCCACTTCAGTTGGTTACTGGTGCTCATTGCATTTGTTTCTTGGTAGATGCCAGAAGGAGAAACATTCCCTGAAGTCGAGCCATCGGAGTCGTTGACCTCAAGGTTCTCCACCTTATGGTACACAAATGTATGGTGAAGCAATGGCAGTTGAATGTTTTCTTCCATACTTACTACCTACAGCTGAAGCACGCCATGGAATAATTCCCCCGGATGACACCGAATAAAATCCATCAGTACAGACCATTCGTGAAGTTCTACGCAGACCGACACTTCATCTATATCACTGTGCATAAGGATGAAAGTAAGGAGGAGTTGTAGTCCTACTATAAGTTAACCGAGGAAGACATGGAAGAGATTACTAAGGAATAGATAACAAAATTCATTGTACCAATGGAATATGCAGAACTGTCTGACCCCAACATCATCGGAAGTCCTTTGGTCACCCAGACTGAGTATGATGGACAGAGTAGCACAAAGAAAAAGAAGAAAAAGGAGGAAGTGTAGGCCATAGAAAGTGATGAGAAGGAAAACACATTGGAGGAAACTATGCCTAACTCACTTGCAGGAGGAAGAGGAGATGAAGTAAACCAAGAGGAGGGAGGGGAAGAAGACAAGCAAGAAAAAGACAAAGTGACACCGCCAAAGGATTCCCTTACAGAGGCCGAGACATCAAAGAAAAGGAAGTTTCCTCGCATAAACCCTCAGCACGGAAGAAGACCCAAGCCAATAAGCCTCAGTCGCAGAATGTGCTCATAGTGGATGATATTGAGCTTGTTGAAACAGAGTTTAATTTTTCTTCTCTAAACCTAAAATTCCATTATTTTCTAGTTATGGAGCCGTCCTTAGTTCTAAAAAGGAGTCAAAAGTCTTTCAAAAATTTTGGGTTTCGGGGTTCAACTATTCACGAAGTATGATTGTCAAATAACAACTCCAAAGTCCTGGTACCAAAGTCTCGAAAAGGATTTTATTTGAAAGAAATAATTAAAAACGATTAATAGCTTTCTAAGCATTTCAATTGCTTCTTTTCGACCATCACAACTTAAAAAAGTGTTATAAAATCCCGATGCGCTTTTTCACAAAGTATCTTTTAATCACAATTAATTAAATTTTAAACGTATTTAACAAATCATTAACCAGTCACAATTCGGGAAACCAAAGAGTCAACCTTGAGTCTCCTTAGAACCCCGATTCCCGAAGTTGTGAAGTTCTTAAAAATTAATGCTATGATTACTAAGAAGTAAAAAATTTAACGTTAATTAATCCCTTCGCAATTTCGCGATTCAGGGTTTACTTGTGTCATACTTCTTGCAGACACAATGCTCGAAACTCCGAAACGTGAAATCCCAAAAACATTAAGCACTTAAACCAAATTAATTTGACTTTTAAAACAAGATTAATGATGTTAAATAACTTTTCACATTTCTTTATTCAGGAATTTTCAATGACTTTCCTTTCAAAACTCCAATTTTGAATCGTCGATATGCGACAGTATCTATAATGGATAAATGGAGATATTTTTAACGCAAAGTGTGTATCTCCAAGAATACCATCCCCATTAAAGCATTTAATTTTACTACATGTATCGGTACACTCAATTTAAGACAAGTTAAGGGTAAATAAAGGTCTGTTATTTCAAAATTCATTCTTACTTTTAGATTAGAAGCAAGTTGAAATCTAAGGAGCTTACGCATTTCTTCCCTGTAGCAGGTTTTCATTTTTAGCACACACATCATGGCACCCAGAAAAGTGCCTAAGAAGAGCGAAGAGGTAGGTGAAAGCTCGAATCCAGGTGGAGATGTTATATCAGACACTACGCCACATGTTGTGGATTCAGTGAAATCCTTGAGGAATTTTTTTGAAGTCTTAGACTATGAAATTAAGAATTTCCCGGATGATTCCGAGAAAAAACTCCAGGACATAGCAGAGTTTGATCTTCACAAGTTAGCCACACACCCATGACTCATGCCATACAATGACATGATCAGCTGGGATTTAGAGAAAATCGACATGCAAACAAGGATTATTTTAAACCGCCAAGGGGTCATCGTCGGCTCGTTCAGACCAGAGCATATCCAAGTAAGTATAAACTGTATTCTAATTCTAAATACATTTATAATGCCAAATTCGTAAGTGAATTTCAAAGAAAAGAATGCACAGAGTTAGATAAAAAATATCCTGATATAATCAAAGACTGGTGGGGAGTTCCAACAAAATTTAGGGCCGATACCCATGGAATTTATGCCACATCTCCATTAAATGAGTAGATGATTTATGTAGCTCTGATGCTATGTAGACTTTTCGGGAAGAAAATCCCTACCCATTTCCCTGCGGAATGGGTGCCTCTTTTAGATGAAGTAGCTGAGGGTTACAGTTTCAATTGGAGAAAGATTTTATCAGATAATCTAGCTAAGGATATTACAGAGTATCAAATGGAGAAATCCAAAGCCCGACCTATATCTTTTTACATGCCTGCATACATTATGGATGCTATCTATTTCATGATTCCATTCCCCTTGATGAATTGGAGATGGAACCCAGCCTGTACTGAACCCATTCATGTTTATCACTCTAAGCTATGGGAGGAAAATGTTAAAGATCCCTTTTACAAAATCTATCATTTCGTAGTGATACCTGTGCACCATATGTTGTATGCCTGTGCACCCCCTCATATTTCAGAATCAATCATAGGAAACCTTAGGTCAATTGTCGATTGGTTTATTGAGGAGAGTTTCTCCTATGTTAGGGTTTTCAGATGCTCGATTCCTCCTCACGCACTTCCAAAGTTCCTTTCTGACAGACTGGTGTACAGGGAGGTGGCCTACCAAATAATAACAGGCGACATCGGGATAGAACTGAAAGTAACTCAGAAGAAGTTCTGGCCAATTTTCCCTGTACAGATTGGGAAGTTTTCAATACTTAACTTGGGTCATTCCAAGGTTGAAGTTGCAGCACTAGAAGAGGTCAAATTGATATATCATGAACACATAAAACATGACCCTTATCAAATTGTGAGGAATCACCTTGCTCATTGCAACATGAAAGCATATGAACATGAAAAACCCCCTTGCGACGACATGTTCAAAGGAGCCAAAACCTATGAGGAGGTATTAGGTAGGGTTCAGACATTATCACTTGATTTGCAGACCAGTTTTCTAACCTTCCAGAGACACAGGCGAAGTGGTTTACCAAAAGTATTGTAGGGAGAATCAACAACCCCTCCTCCAACACAAGGAAGTACTCCCCCAGGTTTCAGACCAGAGGTGCAGGATAAAGAAAATACAGAGGAAAATCCAAAGGAGACTGAAACATCTTCACAAAAAGAAGAAGTTCCACAGACAGAGAACCTAGGATCAGAAACAAAAAAAAGTTATGAGACACCTCCCAAGTCTAGTAAATCGATTCCCCCTTCATATCCAACTTTCCATGTTGATATCCCCAAAACAAAAAGGACACAAAATCTACAGAGATGGGTAGTCCCATTGCTTCGTTGACTCCTTTACAGTCCACTTTTGGGATCCCCCAGCCGGAATTCATATATGCTAGTGACATTACTCCTACCTCTAGAGAAGAGATACCTCCCTCTGACTACTTTTTCAGTAAAAAGAGGAAGGCTATGGTGAAGCAGGAAATGCACCAGAGAGAAGGTACCATGGTAAAGAAGCACAAAGTGCTTGTATATGGGTAGAACTTGGAAGAAGAATATTTTTCTACAGAGGTAGAGGGATCTATGGGGGCTTTGGCTACAACCAATCTATTCACAATTGACAACATGAAAACAGGGCTGAAATAGAGTAATCACATGATAGCCCAGTTGCAAAGTCAATTAAAAAATACCGAGAAAAATATCAGAGAAGAGATAGACAAAGGGATAGAAAAAGCTAGAGCTGTTGACAAATAAGAAATCCAACTGCTCAGGTCTAGCTTGGATGAGTTGTATAAGAAAATGAAAAACAGTCAAGGGAAGACAACCCAACATGAAGAATTAGCGAGACAATTTTAGGAGAAGTTGAATTCTATTCAAAATCAGGTGATAGATTTAAAGTTTTTTCAGGTCCAGTCATTGGAGGTGCATACGAAGATAGAAGCAGAGCAACATAGATTGATTTCCAAAGTAGAGGTTATTCAGAATTATTTCCAAGAAGTACGTAAATCTTTCGATAACATTGTTTTGAAAGAAAAAGATGCTAAAGAAACAAGGGATACTTTTCAAAAACCAGTTATATTTTCAGGAAACAAAGAGGTATCAAAAACTCAAAGGCTATCTGTCACAGAGAAGATCATAGGATATATCATTCTTAAAGTATGGGAGGCCAACATAGCCAAAAACAAGAGAATGGCCAAGGAAATCAAAGATGATTGCGAAGAAATCTTTGATTTGCTAGACAAAGGATCATTAGGTATTGGAAGAGACAATTGTACTGGGCTACTAAGACAGATTAACATTATAAGACATCAATTGAAATTCAAAGAGAACTTGAACGAAATTCAGATGGAAATTTCACAACTAAAAGAAATTGATGTTACCCAAATAGACACGTGGCTAGTGAAGCCAAACTTAAAATTGCAGTCAATTAAGTTTGTTGATAAAGGGATTAAAGACAAACTTCCAAAAATTCAGAGAAATCTTTTTCTATTCAAGGCAAAGGATTTTCCAGAGCCTTGTTGGCAGCCAATTCACATTTTTCATTGTCTTATAAGCTACCTACACCTATGTTTTGCAAACATTAATTTTCCGTTGCAATTTTCAAATGAACGACATTTTCAATTTCGGCAACACTTGCACATTCACCTTTGTTTTGTTTTCACGACTGTAAGCGTGAAAACGTCTCCTTTCGAGGTCACATTTTGATCACTATCTGAGCTGTCATGATCTTTTTATCGATGTGCCTACTACACTTACCTTTTGTTTATCGTTATGTGGCTAGAAGGATTTTCGAACTATGCTCATTGGACATTTTTATGTTGATTGCATAACTTGATTTTATTGAGTTTGTAAGGCATTGAGCATTTGAATTTACACTTTTTATGACTTGCCTGATCTTTGATTCTGCATAAGGGTTATGATTAAATTTATTATATATATATGATATAATCCTTATGTTAGTCTTTACATGACTTATTGGCTTGTCAACTATATGAATATCATTTTGGCCCCTTGGTTGAACTTTTGATTATATGAATTAATACATTGGCGCATAATGATTTTGGTGTTGATCTATACGTCGAATGTGTTGAACACTATGGCTTAGTGCTGGCGCGTATTGGTATGCACATTGCATTGATTGGTTGTACACATAAGTTGATGGTTGAACTATTATTATGGAATGAACATCTATGAAATGTGGTGGTTGTACTTGGATAATGAATATTATGCATGGCAGTCTCCACCACCTTTGCATGCGCGCATTTATGCTTACCCCTTTTGGCTCGATTCGTTGTTGGTTCAGATAGCTCTATTATTGTGTGTTGATGAATTCAAACCCTTGTCCCTTAGCCCGACTCACTATTTGTTATCTCCTGGCTCCCGAAGGGCGAATTGAACCCCCATGGTGTTTAGAGTCGGTTTTGGTTTCATTTTGCCAGAGAACACTGCCCTGTAATTACCCCCAGAGTCACGTTTTTGCGTGAGTGATTCTGGGCAAACGGATTTGAATTAGCTCAAACCATTGAAAAGACAGAACGTTTTTTAGCCCCTTTACCTTCATCGCGGGCGGTTTCTTTAGAAAGTGAGCTACTACAGAGATCTAGCTCTCGTTTTACAGGTCAATTTTTCAGTGGCTGGAACATGCATTTTGAGTCTGTATGCATTCCTTCAGATCTGTTCTTTAGAACTCCCTCTCACCTGTCAAGCCGTCTCGTCGCTATACAGGTATGGATTATGTTTTCAAATAGCTTTGTTTCTCATTCAAATGCCTTTGTCATTCGTGTTCATCATGTATATTGTTTTTCTTTGCTAAAAATAGGAAGAGTTTTGATTTGATATATGATTTTCTCACAGATTTTTATGGTTATTCGTTTGGATTTCATTTGCTAAGCCTGGCTGAGTGAAGTAACGGATTAATGGTGTGGTTTCAATACAATTCGTTCTGTATTCACCTCTCACGGGAAGTTTCATACCTTATTTAGAATACGATTACCCTCGAATTTGATCTTGTATGATTCGTATGATGTGTTTGACAAATTCGGGAGTGTAGTTGTTACGATGTGCTCTGTCATACGATTTTCCAAATCATGAATACCACTCTATCCAATTTTAATTTGGGAAATAAAGACTTTGTTTTTAACTTGCAAACGAATTGGTCAATATTTGTTGCCTCTATCGAGTCTGGTAACAACGCATTTTAAACAAATAATTTCGATCAAAGGAAATCGATATTGTTTACCCAGTTTACTAAAAACAAACGATCATATAATTCTCGTGAATCCTGTTGCCAGCTGAGTGATCTTATCACAATTCCATTACAGTGTTGATTTAATTTGTTTATGGTATGAATCTTTTTGCTATATCGTTACAGCTATTAAGATTGGAAAATGATTCTGTTGGATTGATCGGATCTTTTGTTTAACAATCTCATACGATATGTTTGATTGCATTACCTTCAAATTGGATATGAAACGATTTTCAAAACTGTTTGGTTTTGATTCTGTCTACCTGATTTATGACTATAATCAAAACAGAGTATTGTTATCTCTGTATTCAGTTAAGTGAAGTGGATCATGTTTGAGTTCATAATAGCATATCAATTTCAATTCATGATTCATTTTCAAATGATGGTTGGATGAAAATTGAATGGAATTTCTTAAAAGATTTCATTTAATTTCAATTTTGATTCTGTATCTTATTTTAGACTAGCTACAGAATCAGATGATTCTGTAGCTAGTCTATAGAATTTAATTTTAATCATTTTATTAATAAAAAAAGTCTTCTAACTTGTCTATTTTGGATCCTTTTCAGGTGAATTCGAAATTGTATGGGATTTGATGGACATTTTGGAGGATATTTGAAGTATTTTGGTTTCATTTTAATTTCCTAGTTTAGTTAAAATTGGGAATATCTTCCCAGATTTTTGTAAACAGTTTTAACTTCCACAAGGAGGTTTTACCTTGTGGAAAAACTTATAAATGCTGCTCATTTTGTAATAATATCAATCATCCTCTCATTCGGGAGAACAAAGATGGGATTTTTAATACAATGACGAAGAATTTGATGTTTTATTCTGACTTTAGCTTTTCATTATATCAATATTTTGTTTCATGTTTATGTATCAATTTGCATTTTGGTTAATGACTACTTTAGCTATCTTAGTTTTTTGCAAATGATATGATTTAATCCATATAATCCATATCGATTTCTTCCTACACTTAAAGAACATAGCAATTGCTTGATTCAGTTTTTGAATGTGATTTCTCTTCTTCATGAGTTGGATTATTAAGTATAAGTTTTGCATATAGGTTTCCCTTATTAGAGATTTATAAATCATATAATTGTTATGATTTTTATGTCTTGTTTGTCACATGTAAACAACTCCGCGAGAACAATGGAGCCTATTCTGTTTCCAGAGGCATGGTATCAGGATGCGAGTTTCCTTCCCCTCGGAGCCGACTTTGAAGTCATCATACACAAGACAAATTGGGAACGTTTCCAGATCAGTTTGTCATATGTTTGTTTAGTGTATTTATTAGTGGTTTAGTTTAGATATAAGTTTAGTTAAGATATATGTGTAGTTAGTATAATAGGTTGTTTAGTTTTAGTAAGTTTTATTTCTTTTTCAAATTATGGTCAAAAAAATAAATACTACCTTTTCTGTCTTAGAGGCCGATTACAAAATGAGTTTCAGGGTTTTATTTAAATCGTATTTTGTGAATATTGTATATTTTGTAGATAAGTTATATTTGAGATAGTAGATTAGTATTAGTTTGACATTACATTAGTTTGTTTAGTTTGTTTTGTTGGTTTTATGTTGGATTTAGTTAGTTTTATTTGTTTTAATTAGTTTAGTTAGTTTAGATTAGTTTTCTCTTTGGTTTCCTAGAACCTTAGAATGTTCGCAGACCATTAAACCGATCAGGGTGGTTCATTCAAGCGGCTTGGGTTATTAGACAACCCGGACCGGTTCCACTCTCAGTTGATGGACGGTGGTTTCTCTTGTCAATAAATGGTCTTTAGAAGGAGGGCGGTGACAAGATGTGTAGGAGCTTTATTTTTTTATTTTTCAATTTCCCTCATGGCTCTAAATCTTGTGTTGGAACATGCTTTCAACTTCTCATTACCCGATGTTCCCAATGGGAGCGGTCTCGCTTGTCCAAACTCACCTTTGATGAGTAGAAGGCAATACATCTGCTAAAGACCACCTTAACAAGTTTTTGGTGCAAATGCATCAAACATGACATCTGATATTAGGAGTTTTATGCAGAGTGTTTGCTTTTACTTTTAGAGGTCGGATCAAACATTGGTTCGAATCCTTTTCGGCATGTCACATTTTCGATTGGTTTCAATTTGCGGATGAGTTTCTAAATGCTTATGAAATTTATGATTTTGATCAATTATGTGAAGAATTCATGCCAGCTAATCAACGACGATAAATCTTCAGAAGGCTTTTTGACAAAGTCTATCATATCCTCTGTAAATTTAATCGATGACATGTCATTGGCATTAAATCTTCTCTATGATGCTTACATCCCTCCCATCCAGTCATGTTCAATCTGAATGAAGAACCAATTGCAAATCCTATCACTCAGCTACAAGAACAATCTTCTTCGCAAAAAAAAAAAAAAAAATTCTTTGATAATGTTGAACAAGCTAGGGAGGGTGAATCTATTGATCCAACTCTTATTGACAATCAAATTGGTTTTCCTCTAAATCATTGTATTTTCAGTCTTTGACTAATATGGAAGAAGATTCATTACGGCTCAAGGTGAATACGATTATTCTTGTATCATGCTCTAATCAACATTTCAAAATCAGGTCATTGAAGAACACTTAAGTGATAACGAAAATCATCTTGAATGTTCTAGTACTCCTATGGCTGATTAGAAGGAGATCGCCAACTAGAAGAAACTTTAAACCTTTATCTTCAAAATGCACTTCGTTCACGGGAAAGCCTAGATGCTTGTCACATAAATTTTTGAATTATCTGTCACACAAGGTAAATTCGGATGATCATATTATGTTGAGGAATTCCTCAACATAATATGATTATTTGGATTTTCCTTTTTAGATAATTGTCTTGAGAATACCATGCGTTAGCAGGTATCATAGTTCAAGAGATTCTTTTTATCTTCTTATTTATCATTCCTTTTACACATTTTTTTACTATATCATTCGATTCCTAGATTCAGGTGGACTTGACATCTTACCTACAACATCTACTCTTTGCCACCACAATCGTATCGAACTTTTCATTATGCTAAATTTTGGTGAAATCAATCCAAACCTAACATTGATAAACTTGGATTTGACTCTTGTTCAATTTCATGTATATGGGAAAAGGATGTGTTGCGAGATGATTTTACACAATTTTTTGTTGAAAAGGACGATGCATTTCATCTTATGGAAATCAAACATTCTAGGTTTCATATTAGTTCTTTGGTTAGCTTGAATCTTAATGTTTATACTTCACATTTTAAAATGATCAATATCATCGCCGAGAAGGAAGCATTCAAACTAATGATCTGACGAATGTCACGATCCTCCTATGATGAATTTCTCATTGATATATTACGTTTCATCAAAGTCATGGTTTACATCCTCATTCTTGTGACAGGATCTTAGGGTGGCTTGAATATTCATATATGAAAAAATTTAGTAATAAAGACAAAGTTGGGCTTTCTTTCTTTTTACCTAAGTGTCTTGGAAGTAGGCGTGACATGTTTCTTTTAGATTCTCCATGTGAAGAAATTAATGAACACTTAGAATTGTCAGGAGGATGGGGAATTTCTGACCTTGGATTATGGTTATTCCATTTCCTCGTAATTCTGACGAGTTTTTCAAAACTACTTACACTCACCCATGCCATTATGACCCTTATCACGACAAGATTACTTCATGATAGGTTTGGAGGATTCATACAACAAGAATATCGAAGGAAATGGTAAGATCATGCTTACTTTGTTTCTAGATATTGATTATGAAGGTAAGAGCATGAAATGTTTGTCATTTGTTGATATAATACCATTCTTTTAATAATGCTTGATCTTGTTTCATTGCAGGATTAAAGCTACTCCGATGGCTACATTGAAAACATGACTTCCGCATTAATTATTACGGTTTATTTATTTAATAGTTAGGTTAGTTTTAGGAATAGGTTTTCTTGTAGTTTATTTCTCACTATTTCTCTTTGTAATAATGTAGTCATACTGCATGAAGTGGGTACTACGAGAACCATAATCTGACTATTATTGAGGGGAAGTCCTCTTGACTCTTTTTTTTCTCTTTACTTCTAGTTGACGTTTATTTTCAAAAAGCTGTGATATCATCATGAAAATATTAAATGAAAGTAAAGAGATAAACAGATCTAAATCAACTGGCCAAGATACCATAAGGTGGGATTGCTTTCCCTCGAGGTTTTCCTACTTTCTTCCGGTTTCAGGGGGATTGTCGCGTGAGGGTTTTCGGATGCCTTTTATTGCATATTTGTTTTGTTTTGTTGTGTGGTTTTTGCTCCAATTTTTTCTAGCCATTTGAATTGTGTTTGGATTTCTCCCTTATGCTTACCGGGTTTTGCTTTTGGAAATACACCTACGCATCAGCGAGCTATTCAAACAAGACAATGAAAAAAAATTCGCCATTCTAGAAATAACCCAGAAATTTGTACCAAGCAGTGGGTATATTTCTATACGTGTTTGAAAAATCCTATTGTTTGAAAGAAGTTGATTGATTTCAATCTCCGAGCAAAGCTTGTCAAGATCATATATTATCTTTTCTGTTTGTCCCTTTTAGGTAAAGGAATATTTCGAGAAAGATGTCTCCACTTAGGAAGTTTTGTAAATAAAACATTTCTAGATCTAAATAAGGACAGTGTTAAAAAAATTCGATGAGGTCTAAAAAAAATATGTTAAAATACTCCGAGGGAATTTTTAGCGTCACCCAGCTCAACTATATATCTATAAAGAAAAAACACAAAAATAAATTATTAATAAGAGTGGTGGGAAGTGCTTGTAAAACCGATGGGATACTGAGAGCGGATCGGTACATTGAATAAATGCAAACATGGTAAGACAACTTCGTCGAGTCTTGAATAGGCCAGTGGAAGTGAAGCAATGTGTCGGTACATGAAAATCTACCAAAAATATAAAGAAACCTCTTTAATGTCCTTTATTAGATCTAGAACTTCTTGGCCGGGATCTGAGGATGTGAGGAAGTGGAGTTAAATGCTTGTACTTAATCAAGGCTATGGGCTTCTTTGGCATTAGTGGCTATGCCAGTATTGGAGATTTTATCTTTAATGCTCGTGACTTGTGGATCTTAAGGCGTTATCATTTACTATCTTTTAAAACATTGTTGGAATAATTGGTTAATGATGATGTTATCGATTTTCTAGTTGTTATTTTTTTGAGTTGGAATTATCTTTGTTGTCACGGTCGAATTTTTTTCCTTTTGGCGGAGATAAGCATACGATTATTAATGCGTAGCCGTTGTTGGCATCCAATTCACATTTTCATTGTCTTATAAGATGCCTACACCTATGTTTGCAAACATCAATTTTTTTTTTTTTTTTTTTTTTTTTTATTTTTTTTTATTTTTTGCAACGTTTGCACATTCACCTTTGTTTTGTTCTCACGATTGTAAGTGTGAAAACTTCTCATCACGAGGTCACATTTGATCACTATCACATTTGTCATGATCTTTTGCTCCGATGTGCCCTCTTGCACTTACCTTTGTTTTATCATTATGTGGCTGAAAGGGAATTTTGAACTATGCTCATTGGACATTTTTATGTTGATTGCATAACTTGATTTTATTGAGTTTGTGGGCGGTGAGCATTTGGATTTACACTTTTATGACTTGCACGATCTTTGATTACGCATAGGGGTTATGATTAAATTTATTATATATATATGATATAAATCCTTATGTTAGTACCTCATGACTTTTGGCTTGTCAGCTATATGAATATCATTTGGCCCCTTGGTTGAACTTAGTGGCTTGTCAACTATATGAATATCATTTTGGCCCCTTGGTTGAACTTTTGATTATATGAATTAATACATTGGCGCATAATGATTTTGGTGTTGATCTATACGTCGAATGTGTTGAACACTATGGCTTAGTGCTAGCGCGTATTGGTATGCACATTGCATTGATTGGTTGTACACATAAGTTGATGGTTGAACTATTATTATGGAATGAACATCTATGAAATGTGGCGGTTGTACTTGGATAATGAATATTATGCATGGCAGACTCCACCACCTTTGCATGCGCACATTTATGCTTACCCCTTTTGGCTTGATTCATTGTTGTTGGTTCAGATAGCTCTGTTATTGTGTGTTGATGAATTCAAACCCTTGTCCCTTATCCCGACTCACTGTTTGTTATCTCCTGGCTCCCGAAGGGCGTATTGAACCCCCATGGTGTTCAGAGTCGGTTTTGGTTTCATTTTTCCAGAGAAGACTGTCTTGTAATTACCCCCAAAGTCACATTTTTGTGTGAGCGATTCTGGGCAAACGGATTTGAATTAGCTCAAACCGTTGAAAATCTAGAACCGTTTTTAGCCCCTTTACCTTCATCGCGGGCAGTTTCTTCAGAAAGTGAGCTACCAC
Organism: Picea sitchensis; assembly: GCA_010110895.2. Classification (NCBI taxonomy): domain Eukaryota; kingdom Viridiplantae; phylum Streptophyta; class Pinopsida; order Pinales; family Pinaceae; genus Picea; species Picea sitchensis. The sequence continues at coordinate 27,335 of SNQJ01S0146999.1, read as the reverse complement.
AGAGATCTAGCTCTCGTTTTACAGGTCAATTTTTCAGTGGCTGGAACATGCGTTTTGAGTCTGTATGCATTCCTTCAGATCTGTTCTTTAGAACTCCCTCTCACCTGTCAAGCCGTCTCGTTGCTATATAGGTATGGATTCTGTTTTCAAATAGCTTTGTTTCTCATTCAAATGCCTTTGTCATTCGGGTTCATCATGTATATTGTTTTTCTTTGCTAAAAATAGGAAGAGTTTCGATTTGATATATGATTTTCTCACAGATTTTTATGGTTATTCGTTTGGATTTCATTTGCTAAGCCTGGCTGAGTAAAGTAACGGATTAATGGTGTGGTTTCAATACAATTCGTTCTGTATTCACCTCTCACAGGAAGTTCCATACATTATTTAGAATACGATTACCCTCAAATTTGATCTTGTATGATTCGTATGATGTGTTTGACAAATTCGGGAGTGTAGTTGTTATGATGTGCTCTGTCATACGATTTTCCAAATCATGAATACCACTCTATCTGATTTTAATTTGGGAAATAAAGACTCTGTTTTTAACTTGCAAACGAATTGGTCAATATTTGTTTCCTCTATCGAATCTGGTAACAATGCATTTTAAACAAATAATTTCGATCAAAGGAAATCGATATTGTTTACCCAGTTTACTAAAAACAAACGATCATATAATTCTTGTGAATCCTGTTGCCAACTGAGTGATCTTATCACAATTCCGTTACAGTGTTGATTTAATTTGTTTATGGTATGAATCTTTTTGCTATATCGTTACAGCTATTAAGATTGGAAAATGATTCTGTTGGATTGATTGGATCTCTTGTTTAACAATATCATACGATATGTTTGATTGCATTACCTTCAAATTGGATATGAAACGATTTTCAAAACTGTTTGGTTTTGATTCTGTCTACCCGATTTATGACTATAATCAAAACAGAGTATTGTTATCTCTGTATTCGGTTAAGTGAAGTGGATCCTATTTGAGTTAATAATAACATATCAATTTCAGTTCATGATTCATTTTCAAATGATGGTTGGATGAAAATTGAATGGAATTTCTTAAAAGATTTCATTTAATTTCAATTTTGATTATGTATCTTATTTTAGACTAGCTACAGAATCAGATGATTATGTAGCTAGTCTATAGAATTTAATTTTAATCATTTTATTAATAAAAAGGTCTTCTAACTTGTCTATTTTGGATCCTTTTCAGGTGAATTCGAAATTGTATGGGATTTGATGGACAATTTGGAGGATATTTGAAGTATTTTGGTTTCATTTTAATTTCCTAGTTTAGTTAAAATTGGGAATATCTTCCCAGATTTTTGTAAACAGTTTTAACTTCCACAAGGAGGTTTTACCTTGTGGAAAAACTTATAAATGCTGCTCATTTTTGTAATAATATCATCCTCATTCGTGGGAGAACAAGGATATGAGATTTTAATACAAACAGAGACAGAATTTGATGTTTTGTTACAACTTTAGCTTTTCATTATATCAATATTTTGTTTCATGTTTATGTGTATCAATTTGCATTTGGTTAATGACTACTTTAGCTATCTTAGTCTTTTGCAAATGATATGATTTAATCCATATAATCCATATCTGATTTCTTCCAGCACTTAAAGAATATAACAATTGCTTGATTCAGTTTGTGAATGACAGGTTTCTCTTCTTCATGAGTTGGATTATTAAGCATAAGTTTTTGCATAACAGGTTTCCCTTATTGCAGAGATTTATAAATCATATAATTGTTATGATTTTTTATGTCTTGTTTGTCCTGTAAACAACTCAAAGAGAAATGCAGCCTATCGTTTACGAGAATCTTTTGGATTATCCAGTGCGAGTTTCCTTCCTTCGACCAGCTTCGAAGTCATCATACACAGGACAAATTGGGAGTGTTTCCAGGCCAGTTTGTCATATGTTTGTTTAGTATATTCTTAGTAGTTTAGTTTAGATATAAGTTTAGTTAGATATATGTGTAGAATTAGTATATTAGGTTGTTTAATTTCAGTAAGTTTTATTTCTTGTTTATAAAATTATAAAATCAAAAAAGAAATACCTTTCTTTGTCTTAAGGCAGATTGCAAATGAGTTTTCCAGGTTTTATTTAAATTTGTATTTTGTGAATATTGTATATTTTGTAGATAAGTTATATTTTAGATAGTAGATTAGTATTAGTTTGTTTTTATTATTAGTTAGTTTAGTTTTTTTTATTTAGTTTTATGTTAGTTTAGTTTGTTTTATTTGTTTTAATTAGTTTAGTTAGTTTAGATTAGTTTTCTCTTTAGTTTTCCTAGAACCTTAGATCGGCTAACGGAGCCGCTAAACCCGTCAGGGTGGTTCATTCCAAACGGATTGGGTTATTAGACAACCCCGGATCAGTTCCACCCTCTCAGTTGACGGACGGTCAGTTTCGCCCGTCAACAAGCCTCTTAGAATTTTTGTGCACTTTCTAGAAAAATGTGTTGAATGTCTCAGATCAAAAGAAGGAGATACTTCAATAAAACAATGAAGTATCATTTTGAAAGCTGATATTATCGAGATTATAGAGAAATAAAAGATGACCACACAAACGGTTCAAGTTTATTTTTTTGTAACCATTAGCCCCTAGAAGTTAGAAAATCACCAACCGACAAGAATTGGTGACTTTGTATAAATATATTTTCGTAAGACTAAAAAATGGCTTTTTTGGGCTGATTGTTAGCAAGAAAATTTTCATTTGCCAGTATTAATATGAATGCAGATTGAAGATTCCAAATTTTGTCAAGCCTGAGTTATGTGCTCCTCTGTTGTTTCATGTTTTTCTTATATATCTTTGATGAATGCTTAGCTGCAATTTAGTACAACCTCTACTGTGGTGATTAATTATTTTGGTTATCTAATCGTTTACAATTTTTCCTCTGTATCAGCTATTAGTAGGTACAATACCTGCGAACGTTTTTTATTCCTATATCATATGATTCATTAAATCTTTCCTGACTGATTTTTTCTTCTTTTGTCACAAAGTGAGATTCCTGTTTAATTGATGCCTCACATTTTTCAATAGCTCAGTGTTTTTCTCTGATTTCATGCATAATATTTTCAAATTTAACTCAGATATAGGAAACGACCTTTAATTTTATCACACTATTAATTCAAAGTCTAGAAGTTCTTCTTACATAATTCGAAACAGAAATAGCAAACCTTAAAAATAAAGAAATTGATCTTTTAAATCTTTATCCCTCATGACTGTACCCGTTACGAGACAACCCAATATAGATCTTGACCTATCAGATCAAAAACGCATTGCTTTAAATTTATTTAACACCATCTTATAGATAGAAAACACCCGATTTGAGTTAGAATGTTCATGGGAAACAATTGAAAGGGATATTAGCATCCAGGAACACTAGGAAGCTAGACACAGATAGTTAAGAAACCAACCATAGATTATCTTTTGTAAAACTGACACTTCATTCCTTAACTCTCTCTACCTTTTTCGGATGCCTTGACAATATACTTTAGAGCCTTAAAGTATAAACTCAGGAACACCATCTTTTTGGTGTCGTTGTCAGGGATCGAAGAAACACAACTTTTTCCCTGGGAAGAACGACATTGACACTTTATTTCTTTGATAGTGAAAAAAGATTGAAAACCTTATAAGGATACCTTCATCTTTCACTTGGAGACTCCACGATAAATAAACTAGCTTTTAACCGAAAGAACACCAGGAATAATCCAAATGACAAATAGACTTCGCTTGTTCCCGACCCATAATTTTTTTTAAAATCAAGAAGATACCTTAAACAGACTGCTTCATCGAAAAATAAGATTTATCAACCTAAATTTACACAGTTGAACACTAAGGATCTACTTGAAGGATCGAATACCCCACCTCTTTGCGGGGAACTATCTACCAATAGGATTGTAATCCTTGAGTCTGGTTTGGTCTTACCTGATTTTAAAATTGAGACTTTCTCAACTGTTTCTTTCACCAATAGAGGTAAAATATCCACCTCACTTCCCACTTTGATTGACACCTCTTCACTTCTCGAAGTTCATTTTCCTATCTCTCAGAACTCCGACAATTATCCTATATATCTTGACTCGACTCCTATTGATTCTCCTATATATTCACCTTGTGATTCTGAAGAAACCAATCCACATTTTCCTAGTTCCTCTTTCTCAAGTTTCCTATCCATTGATAACCAATTTCTTGAAACCCTTCTGCCCTATTCAAGCATAACTGAAAGGTTACCACACCTCTTTAAAACTCTTCCTTATAATCTCCAAGTTTCAACCTCTAAATCATCAATGGTTGTGGCCGGAGGAGGTGGGGATGGATTTGGTGCCACATGTGGTGCTGGAGGAGGAGGAGCAGGTGGCCAAGTACCACTCCCTCAAATATTTGCAAAGGTGGCTGCCAGATATGCTCCTTTGGTCCTCCCAATTCCTCTCCATGACTTACCTGAAAACTACATGAAAAATCTGCCGAAATTCACAGGAGAAGGTGATTTAATTGCAACCGAACACATCAATTTCTTTGACCAATTTGTTGACATCCTTGGACTTAAACATGAAGATGTTTACTCGAGACTCCTAGTTCATAATTTTGAAGGACAGGTGAGAACCTGGTTCCGAGGTCTAGCAACAGGATCTATATAGTCATACGATGAACTTGAAAATGCTTTTATTAGACAATGGGGAGAAAGGAAGGACCATCTCTATTATCTAACTGAATTTGGGGCTTCGATAAAGAAAAACTCTAAATCATTTCTCGAGTTTACCCAAAGGTTTAATAAATTGTATAATAAAATTCCAGTCAAGGTCAAACCCTCCCAACCTGCAACGAAAGTAACTTTTGCTGTAGATTTTGACCCTGATTTTGCCCTGTTATTGAGGGAGAGGAGATCAATAGAACTCACTAAAATGCAAGATGATGCTTTAGAAATTGAATCAAACATGATGGCATCAGGAAAGCTAAAAACCAAATTTGAAACTAGAAACAAAGAAACCAGAAGGTACAGAGAATAAGGGGGACCCTCTGGATCAGGAAGATCTTCGGAAGACAAAATGGATGATATGGCGAGAATAATCAAAGAACTATCAAATAAGATATCAAGAATGGAAGTAGATCAAGTGAAGAATGGACATTTTCCCAGAAAATATTTCAGAAGGAATCCTAACCCTCAAAATCAACAAAGACAAATTAAGAATGAAGATAAAAAAATCCAAGCCCCCTTTAAAAGTGAAAACTTTATAGGAGGAGAAAACGTGGAAGATTTTGAGGAGCTAGAAGAAGACATAAATAATCTTGGTGATGAATGTCTACAACCTTATTTAACGATATAAGATTATGAAAAATATTTAAACACATAACATAGATCTGAGAATAACAAGAACACCAGTATTACAGAAGATTCAACCTATCAGGGAATCACAGATGATATAATGGTCGAACTCCACCAGAAGTACAATCTAAGGCATAGAAACAAGAATTTCACAACTACCCCAGTGAAAAAGATCTTGCTGAGGGGCGAAATAGACGAGGCAGTTTAAAAAACCACTGAAAAGCAGACTGTAAAAAACTAAGATGACTAACACACAACCTACCAAGACAAATTCAGCGAAAACACCAGCCATAAACACACAGAAAGTGGAGGTTCCTGTAACTGAAACCAAAACCTCAAAACAAAAGAAAGCTGAAAAGAATGGGCTAGAAACTCAAACCATAGAGATCGACAAAACAATAGGAAGTTTTAATATGGAAAATGAAATCAATGAAATCAAAATCCATATACCTCTTGTCGAACTGGCAAAACACCCAATATACAAAAAACAAATTGCTAAAATAATTAGTTTTTCAGAAAATGAAAGTCAAGTCGATGTTATAAATTTAAAAGATGACATGCCTAACATAATTTCCTGCCCACATTTCAAAGGTGCCAGAGACATTGTTGCCCCTTTCTGTATCACGTTGATTGTGTACGATCACCTACTCCATAATTGCATGTTAGATTCTGGAGCCTCTCATAATGTATTGCCTAAAGCCATCATGGATAGACTTGGTCTTGAAATCACCAAACCTTATGGAGATTTATATTCATTTGATTCAAGAAAAGTTAAGTGTATAGGCATGATAAAAGACTTAGTTGTTAATCTTTCACATATACCTACGAAAAGCGTTCTAATGGATGTGGTTGTCGCTGATATACCCCCGAAGTATGGCATGCTCTTATCCAAGTCTTGGGGTGCCAAAATTGGAGGATCCCTCCAAATCGACATGACGTATGCCACGATTCCAATTTTTGGAGGATAGTTCACATGCTTTTACAAAGAAACCAGGTTGGCATTTATGGTAAGTGACCCACTTAACCCAAATAACTACCCTGTTTATATTGTTGATCAGGATTTAGGCAATTGTATTTTATCTATTGATGACAATATTGATGTATTTATAGAATAAAGTTGTACAAAAAAGAAAAAAGAAAAAGAACAAATAAAGGAGGATGTATATAGCACTGGTGTTTGGAAAATGTTTTTTGATGGTGCTTCATCTTATTTTGGAGTAGGGGCTGGAGTGCTCTTTGTGGCACCTGGTGACAAATTCGTTATCCCTTTCTCTTATAGGTTACAGTGGAACATTGACCACACTAATAGTGTATGCGAATATGAAGATTTAGTGTTAGGATTAGAAGTTGCCATGAGAATGAAAATTAAAAACTTGGAAGTCTTTGGCGATGCAGAGTTAATTGTGAAATAGGTAAATTGTCAATACCAGGCCAAACACCCTAGGTTAAGGTCTTACATAAATTGTGTTTGGGATTTGTGTAAGTTTTAAACCTGCGAAGTAAAGCAATGCATATAGATTCCTAAGTAAGACAAAAATTAATCAAATGGCTCATACATAGAGTACACAGAGATTTTATACCGGAAACCCTCAACCGGGAAAACCTTTCTTATATTCATTATATCGAATTTCACCATTCACCATACAATATATAAAAAAAAATTAGGTATTCCGTAGATACCAAAAACCTAATCCCTTAATCTGGGATTAATTTACAAAACCGCTAAAAATAGCAAAATCTGCTAAAAATAGCAAAAACCGCCCAAACAAATTTTTCAGGGCAGTACCCCGGGCTACCACCCATTGTCGAATGCTATGCATAACCAGGGGGGGAAATACCTGCCCCCC